>OZ018327.1:49222787-49503178 GCA_963969495.1 Ceratothoa steindachneri
AGTCTCCTGAGAGGCTGTCAGAAATAGGCGCAACTATGAATTATAATCGGACACCAGAGAAGAAATTGGTGAGTAATTAATCAGAGTAATATAGCAAGGATAAAACACTAAAATAAGAAGGATAATCAATATGACACTAGGAAACTGTTTAGAATCGAGAAAAAGAAAGTGTGAAATCAAGAAATGATTAATTTTGCATAACAATAGGCCTAAGAAATAAAGAGTAGTTGTGAGGGCTTTGGACAAGGAAGATGCTTCAGGTTGTATCTCCGTCAAGGCGTTAATTAATTGCAAGAGTTGAATTAGGAAGGTGGAATAAAGTTTCATTAGTATTTGCTGGTCCAAACATGCGAGCGAAAGTAGGGTATGTAAATAGAAGGAAAGTTTGAGGGTAAGAACCTTTAACCAAAAACTTTGTGTTCGAATGAATAAAGATATAAAAGTAGTTGTAACCAAAAAAGGTCAAGATTTACAACATTTAAGAGACTAAATGAAATAAAAAGAGAAGAGATTATAGGAATGTGATTCCGACTATATGCAAAAATTTAGAAGTCAGTTTTAAAATTTATTCAGTATTTGGAGAGTGTGTAATGAAAATTGTAAAGACAAAGAAATGATAGTGTGTACGATATATATGTACATATGCAAATATGCTTCTGTTGAGGCGTTCTTAGGCCTATCTACCGAAGTAGAAATCATTAATGGATTGCATAAAATTCTACAAAGAGGTTCGATGCCGTAAAAATCAGATGAATAGTTAGAAGTGTTGGATAGGGAGACTTTGTTTCATGGCTTCGCCACTAAGATTAAAATCTAAAATCTAAAAAAAAGCAGCATGGTGAAATATTTATAAATTTTCGGGGTAACACTTCAGTTTCGGGGCGCACGGTAGGTGGCATTGTTTATAGGCTACAATTTTGGGCAACAATATATGTCTTATGACGTCAGACGGTAGCGTCAGATGTCAACAAGTACGGCGTTATATTTTTTTGTATATGAGTATATACTGGGGGCTGCGCCCCCGAGAACCCCATAATTTATTCAAAGTCAGGATTATCGCAGGGTGGTTTCCCGCAGTGATATCTCCCCCACGAGTAGTCCCCTTGAATTTAGTTTTTTCCCTAACAGCTTTTTACTGGCAGAAAAACCTAACCTAATGACAAATAATACTTACTTTTATAGGTTTCTTGATTAGTTTATGCGCCCCTAAATAATCTTCTCAAGAATTTTACAGACTATAGAAGTTAAGCTTACCGGTCTAAAGTTATTTGGGTCCTCTTTGCTTGCCTTTTTAAAAGTTGGCACTATATTTGCAAATTTCCAATCATCTGGAATTTCTCCAGACTCTAGTGATCTAATAAATATATTTTCAAGAGCTACTGCAATACTTTCTACACCTTCTTTGAGTATCCAAGAATGAATTTTGTCAGGGCCAGATGCCTTACTAGTATTTAATTGCATTATAAGCCCTTTAATTTCTTCTCTGTCTATATTAATAGAATTTATCCCCACTTTCCTTGACCTGGAATTATTGTCAATTAATCTAACTGGTTTCTCTTCTGTGAATACTGAAGCAAAATGATCATTAAGGACCTCTTCTATTTCCTCATCAGATTCTTTCAAAACCTTTCATATTTAATAGGCCCTATTTTATCACTGTTAGATTTATTATTGATTCTATAATAGCTAAACAATTTTTAGGATCTTTATTTTTTTTTTTAGCTAAATTAATTTCTGCTATCCTTTTGGTCTTCTTAATAATCTTATTTAGTGCATTTTTGGTTGACCTATAATGGTTTAAATTATCTAAACTACTCTCACTTTGTAATCTCTGGTATGCCCTTTTTTTCTCTGAAACTTTATTAGCTATTTCTTGATTCCACCATAATGGTTTCCCACATTTCTTCCTAATAGACTTCATCGGGATACACTGTTACTGAACCATGTTTAATATAGTCTTAAAAATATCCCACATCTCATAAGTATTCTTTCCCTGGAATTCTATATCCCACCTAATCTGATTGAGCATGCTGCGTAATTTATCGTAATCTCCCCTTTAAAAATCTGGAATTTTTGTGGAGTTTGTCGTTGTTCTACCCTTAACTATTTGCAAATTAAACTGAGTTATCTGATGATCACTGTTTTCCAATGATTTTCTTACACTCAATCCTTGAATTAAGTGATCATCATTTGAAAGAATCAGATCTAATATATTGACACCCCTTTTTCGCTTATTAACAAATTGGGTCAAAAGGTTATCCTCAAAACACTCTATAAACTTACAACTTGCTCTATCTAATCTTATCATATTTTCCCAGTCTAAAAAAGGTCAATTAAAGTCACCAAGAATAACTGTATCTTCTTTGCATCCTTTACTTATTTCCCTAATCATTAATTCATCAATACAATCAGTCTGTCCTTTCTGGTCTATAAAAAGTCCCAAGTGTATATTCCTATTTTTACCAACTTTAATATCTTTCCATAATAATTCACCTTCTCTTTGCTCTATAGAATTAATTAGATTTGAAGAAATGCTATTTTTGATATAAATAATCAACCCACCACTATTCCTATCTCTCCTTTGACTAACGTACATAGTATAACCCTCTAGTTCAAATTCACTCACATTATCATTAAATATTTTTTCATTAACCCATGATTCAACTATACATATTATATCTATATCTTCATTAATGATATAATTAAATAATTCATCCCTCTTATTTCTGAAATAACATAACATAACATAATTTCACGGATGACAAAAGCCACAAGGGCATATCAAAAATCATCCGCATCCGTCAAAACCCACCCACAAAAAGCACCATCGCCAGGGAAAGACATTATCAAAGTCTCCCACAATATAATATAACAGATGACAAAAGCGACAAGGGCCCATCATAGGTGCGGCACTCGTGTAGCGTTGAAGGTTTTTGCTTTCGCTCAAAGCGTGCGGAAGCCATGCACCGAGTTTTTGAACTTTCAACATCGAATGAAGGTGATTCACTACAGTTTTCTGATTATTCGCCAATTATACAGCCAATTCTCTAGTTGATTGAGGAGGATTTTCGTAGAAGAAGGTCGTTCAATCGATCTTCATCCAACCTAATGGGGCGTCTCGATTGAAAATGAATAACAACAAGTTTCGAAAATGCGCCTTTCTCTTAACTTGACATTCCATTTTGAGGGTACCGAACAAAAATTAAATTAACACAACTTTTAAATAAAGCGCAATGACTTATACTCAACTTAAAGACGTAGCCTAAGCAAAAGTCTAATAGTCTACACTGTTAAGAGACGTAGCCTAACCTTTGCAAATTTTGCTCTCATTATTTATTATTTTTTCTTAATATGTGCACAAATCACGTCAATAAAATTTATACCATCACAACATTAAAAAACGAAAGAACTTATTCCTCAACCTAATACATATATGAAGTACCCTCATTGTTCGTAATGTGCCTTTATTGCTAGTGGAGTCAATCACAAGTTTTGATTATAAATACTGTTTTCTCTTACACCGTTTTGCTCACTTTCCCGGAAATTAATTACCTCCTAACAAAAAGTCCTTTATTTCGCAATGATTCAATAAAGACTACAAAATTTCTTTTATTGATTCTCATACGTTGTAATATCGAATAGCGATTTTTTCCAGCAGAATTTTTTATTTCCGATTAAAAGCTATCAAATATCTGTCAGATTAATCACGATATGAGATAGGTGAAATTTTTCTTTAAGTTTATGATTTTCTAAACCTTAAAAAAGGGCTTTCAAATAATATGCCTGGAATGAAATGGCAGGGAAAAGGGTCTAAAAGTCGCGATTGTAAATTGATGTCTTTATAATTTTTGATATGCTATTTCTGAGTCAAAGGATTAGTAGTTTTTCTTTGATCTTCAATTCGTATTCAAAATTGATCAATTTAGTTTACGAGGCCTCAAATAGAGTAAGGAATTAAATAAGTTTTCAATTCGACAAAATATTAAGAAATGAAGCCTTTCTAAAGTTGTTGGCCTGTTTTTTGTGGGGGTCATATATATATCGGAAATATCACGAAAGTTAGCGCGTGATAACCTTAAATATGAATATGTACCACGGCAGGAAACTGAATAAAAGGCGGAGTGGAGTTAGTACTTTCGTCTATTCGACATTTTCAAACTCAATGGTAAGAAAAATAAGACACCCATTATTTATACTAAGCACGTTACCCTATGAGGTCAACATTTTAATAATATCAGATAAGTTGGATTTTAGAAAAAGTGATAAAATTGGATCTAGTCAAACTAGCCATGGGCTAATGTTGAGATTACTCTCCTTTGTGTGTGAGATTAAAAATGATTCCAGGATATTTCTCTTTATAAAATCATTACTATGGATTATGATCTCAGTTTTTGACCAGTTAATTCCGTGTCCCATCTTGGAATTGTGGACAGCTAAAGCATTATAAAGATATCTCTTAATTACTGCATTTTTGTGTTGTTGGGTCCTTATGGAAACATATTTGGAAGTTTCGCCTACATAGAATAAATTACAATCTAAACATGGAATTCAGTAAATTACATTATTATCATTATTGGGGCTATGCTTTATTAAGAAATTTTTTAATGTATGATTGTATTTAAAGGCTACCTTAATAGTAGGTTGTTTAATTTAGATGGCTTAAATAGGGGATCTCTTCATACAAGACTGAATGGATGGCCTATCCATATGTTTTTAAAATATTTTACTAATTCTTCCAATTTGATGATATGGGACAAAAGCTAGAGCTACTAACATTTTGAAAAACCGTCGAATACTTTCATCTTCCAAATAAATTTAAGTTGAGGTAAAAAATTTAAATTTAAACTTCATATTATTCAGTATCTGGCGCTGTTTGCAGAGGCACAGAATTTTGGTTAGTCGGAAATGTCATGGTGCCGAATTATTTCGCACGGAATTGTCGGCGCTCCATTCATATTACACCAAAGCATATGGGAATTTTCCATGAATGTACCCCTTGTTTCGGCTGTGTTTTTTTTCTAAATTACTTATTAATTATTTAGAACGTCTAATATAATTTTCCATAGCACGCTTTTCGTCTCCTGTAACATTCCTACTAGAAAATTTAACTTTTCAGGTGAGAGAAGAGATGAACAAATGTTTATTCTTTTTGCGAGTGTAACTCTGACAGCTCATAAAAATCCATTGTCCCCATATTAAAACCTTATCTATCTCAAATAATTGATGGAGCACAATGGAATGAATTGTAGTTTTTTAGTCAATTGTTCATCATTTTCACTTAATTTTATGACGCTGTTATTTATATAAGATCTTGATCAAAATCCACTGGTTGTTTTGAAAGGGAGGGTTTCTTTGAAACTAAGGTTTTCGAAGTTATCTTTGGCCCTGATATACTAATATTTTTGCTTCCCTATATAATTGAGAGAATTTTGTCCTATTAGCCTTGCATTACTGCAGTAATCTCCGTAAGCATAACGTTGCGAATGTGCTTTTATGACACTTCCATAATATTCATAATTTACTGAATAAACATTGTATTAACAATAATAATACAAAAAAACCCATAAAATAAGACTAAATTATTGAGTTACACTAAAAGATACCGGTAACTAGCTGTCCTATATGGTGCACTAGCCTAGTATAAAACCAACCTTTTTTCGATTATTTCTATCCATAAAATAATGATAAACCCGTAAAAAATGCCGAATTACAAATGAGATGACCTTATAGATCACTGATAAATTATTACCATTATGAATTGTTTTTATATTATTTGTTATTAAAGTAGGAAATGTTTTTATAGTTGTCATTGCTCTAACATTGTTGTTATATTTCGTAGGAGGTAGTCAAATAAGGCAATTTTAATTAAAGTTAGAAAAGTATTTAATTTTACTTTCTAATTATTTGGACGCAAAGATTGAGATAAAATATGAAATGATTTAGCTGAAATTGTATTTGAGAAAAATGTGGAATGTAATTCACTTAAAGAAACTTTGAAACGAGTAAGAGTGGAAATGAAATGCAGAGAGAAAAAGGAAAAGACTAATGCAAAATGAAATGGACTGAAAGGTGAGTGAATCATGGGAAATGTTTGAGATGGCCAAGGCAAAGAGTATGATGGCCTTAAGTGCAATAAAGGACTATAACAGACACGAAGAAAGAAAAAAAATGACTTCCTTCTCCACTAATTAGTCTATTAAAAGAATTTTCGGGAAGGATGAAAGTTATTGCCCAAATAAATACTTGGAGAAGGTAATGGGTGACGGAATTAAACCGTTTAGAATGAGAATGAAAGTTATAAAGTTTGGCTGAGCCTAAGTTTGAAGTTATGAAAGACCTTATGATTCGGAAGGGATATGGAAGAGAAGCTCTGTAAATAGAATGACTTAAAAGTAGTTCAAATTAAGAAAAAGGAGAGAAACAATATTTATACCTACCGTTTAGATCGCTTGATAAAAAAGAGGTAGTAGGATGATAATGTAAATGATTGAAAGTTTTGGATGAGACATTTTATAGACACGGACAATAGCTACATAGATGCCATTGGTAAATTATTTAAAAGTGGAAGGAGAAAATACTATTGAAAATGGGAAGCCTGTAGTGACAAGATTTGCGAGTAATAGTTGAATATCGACAGTATCTCGAGTAAGGGAGAGGGATGGTGAGTGGAAAAAAGCAATGCTGGAATTAAAAAGGGGCACAAGGGCCCCAATTACCCTCAATTAAAGAGTTACAGCATGCTCTTAAGGTAATCCAAATTATGGTATTGGCTAGATTCCTTTCTCATTAAAATGAGGCCTATTATTAATAATAATTTAAACCTACTGGAAATGTCACAATGCAGCAGGGAATGCAAAATGTGACTAAAAATAAGAAAATGTAAGAAATTAAGTAGAAATGACATTAAATATTATACGAAAAGTCAAGATGGCATCTATTTATTAAAAATGACTTATTCCCGAATTTGAACCTCGACATCAACCCATTAAACAACACGAATAGGAAACTTATTTGTAAGCCTTATTGAGACAGAGACAAGGTATCCAGAATAATAAATACTGTCATATTTTACACTTGAGGGAGAAAGAGCATTAGTAGAGACAGATTTCTTAGTGTTGGTGTACATGAGGAAACAAGTAAAGCAAAGTAACAAGCAATCTATGATCAAGAAAGTCTTATTCAAATTACAGCAGAGACAGATACCTATAATATAGAGGTTATTGTGATATTTAAATTACAACGGCACAGATTATTCCATTTAATAACTTTTATAAGATCTCTTATCTGTTATTAAGCCAAATGCAACCTGCATAAATAATTAAAAGTAATGTTTGACTGAACCTACCTTGAGAGGCACCAGGGATTACATTTGTAAAAACACCCAAATTTATTAAATCAACCACCACTCTTTGAGTTCTACTATTTAAGAATTCTATAAAAATATTAAAAAAGTCTACGCCTTATCTCTAATATATTTAGCTTATCAATGAGATATGAATGATTTACCTAATTATGTGCTTTACTAAAGTCTAGAGAAACCATACAAGCTCAATGACCAAAATCTAAAGCTACCTGGGGTCTGAAGTAATAGTCATAAATTTACTAAGATATTTGATCAACATCCTTGCAATTTTCTTTGACAAAATTGAATTAATAGTCACTGGCCGATAATCACAGGGGTCTGATGATGCACTTATCCCTTTATGTAGTGCTGCTATTCTATCCATACTAAGAATAAATGTATTTAAATTCCTAGTTAAAACCAAAGTAAAAATGATGTAAATATTCTATAGGATCATTGTTATCAGGATCAATATGTTGTTTGATCTTCCTAGATCTAAATACCAAATGTGAACATGTTGGTGATAAAGCAATCACTTTATTTTCTCTATGAGTGAAAGTGGCATTCACCAATCAAGACCATAAAAAGCAGACTTCATAGTGAGCCAGAAGGCTAATAGAGGAACGGGTGTATTTCATACCGTTAGTGTATTTTTCCTCTCTTTCCTCATAAAAAGATTAATAATCTTTTTAAGGAAAATTTCTCAAACAAAGATCAGACTTATTATTAAACAAAAATATGTTTCCTGTTTCTCAACATAATCTCATCTATACTTATCATTCAACCAAGCATTTTCTTTAATCCTGAACTTCAGTATTCATGTAGGTCTTATTATTTCAATTTTTTACCTAAATCATAGGTAAATTAAGAAGCCACATCATCTGGACTTCAAATATATTTTGTAAACAAAAACACATTAGGCCCAAAATGGTAGATTTAAATTTTGATTAAAATAAGGATATGATCATAAGAAGCCAATGAAAGACCAATATACATAGCTACCACAATGCGAAAAGAGTGCGTAAAGCGCAGGTTCAAGCAATTAAGTAACCAACTGCTCCCAACCCGCTTGTGTGACAATCAGGATGGGAACACGGCGGTGGAGAGTTCAACCTGCTTAAATGATGTGCATTAAAATTTCCTACAAATATAAATGATACCTTTTTATCCGATTTCTGTATGGATGCTATCCTGGATAGATGTAGTATAAATATTATCCAGCTCTGCGTCTCGGTCTATCGAGAATAAGTAAAGATAACCACAAACTGCGACAAAATTTCTTGAATTGAAACCCTTGCTAGTCACCTTTTGCAAGCGATAATATGATGGAAAGTTTCTCTATTCAACATAAAACCCATTCCATTATCTCTGAGCAGGAATAAATGGGGTTGCAAGATTGAATTTTGGGATCAGGTTGAATGCGCTGCTACGAATGAATCCTATAAGATGAATGACGAATTGAATGAGCTTCGTAAATCCGAAAGTGTGCAATAGGCACAAGTAGGCATAGGTTTTATGGTAAACAAGTAAATACTTTGGCTGCAGTATGTCTGGGCCTGTAGCAAATGCTTGACGAGTATGAATGTATGTATGACAAAAGATGGTTAGATGGTAAGTATGGATGATATAATTGCGGATTTGTACCAGTTGTTCTGGAGTGGGTCATGCAGCCAAGGTGTGATGGTCTTAGAGACAAGGATTCACTGTGATTAACCAGGATGTAGCTATTTTGAAAATGAATGGACTACTTGGCTAGATATAGATAAACAAGTAAGTCAGAGGGACAATGAAGGTGTGCCCTCTGTTAGTATGAAAGTTTTTCATGTGTTTGTAGACTGGTTAGTAATGAAAATTTCTTTAGGAGTGATTAAAGTAAATGAAAATTTACTTGCTTTGATCGAATCCAAGTAAATAAAATGTTTGGTATATTAGATGTCTGTGAAAACTTTAGAGAAGGAAAATGTTGAAGATTTTTGAGTTAGATTGGAAAGGATCTGAATGAATAAATTTGAATTTGAGCGGATTGAGAAGAAGAATATTAATCATGGAGTAATTCCTGGACATAGCTATATGAAAGGAAATAAGTTGGTGGTGCATCCCATCAAATGTAAGGTGGAAAGTAAGATTGGAAATAATGGAGGAATTGAATTGTATGTTGGTATATATGTTTGTTTCATGATTTGATGAAAACAAATCATCATAGGGTGATGGTTCGATTGATATGAGTGTGAATGTAAAGGTTGTTACTGTTAGGGATTGAAAGTATGAAGAATTGAAAGAGAGCATATGATTGAGGGAAAGTTTGGAAGACCCAGAAAGTTTAAGATTATATAATGGTTCTTACAAAAAAGCAGTGTTAAGTAAGGGAAAATTGGAATTTGGAAGAGCTCAGTTACCGGAATTTAAAAGTGTCTTAAGAGATGATGCACCGAGGAAACGGCCTTCTTTTCGCCTTCTAGCTCTGCTCTTCTGATAAAAGAAGAGATTTTATGGAATATCCCAATTCTTCTGAGACAAAAGCCTCCCAATTCATTGGATCGTTTTTAGTAGAGGAAGGGACCACACAGATGGGGGTGGAGGGAATTTGTGTATTAGCTAAATCAAGTAGTTGAAAGAACGGCACGTCATGCCGGCCAGAGTGCTAATTGGCAGGGCTTGTTTAGCTGGTTTAATTGAACTCTTTTTTAGGGCCTGGAGAAGCTAGTAAACTCACTGTTTCCCTCTATGCGTCAATTTGTTTTACTAAGAGTTACTGTAAAGAAAATTAGAAGAAGATACTGTATCTTCTTCTAATTTTCTTTATCATAGCTTTTTGCCCTAACAAGGGACCTCAATGCTCTTTTACGCAAGTGAATTTATGGAAGAGATCGTTAATAATGTAAGGGAGTGTTTAGTCCATTTTGTAGTTCATAAAAATGTCCACAAAGATGTAGCGATATTAAAGGTAAATCCAGGGCGTAAAGAGAGACATATATATAGACCTGTACTATTATAAAGTGATTTATAATTAACTTGAAGCGTTCGGCAGTAGACATTAGGGCAGAGAATGTATAGCAAGGCAAAATGTTCTAAATCACAGTACACATTACATATAGGTGTAGAAAGATTAATCTAAATCCAAAGTACTATAAACGGAAAGAAATTTAGCGAGTCGTAAAAAATATTTGAAATGGATTTCAAAAAGGTTCGGCCCATTGATTTTGACGATTTTAATGAATCAAGAGCAAATGAACACATTGACTTACAAGAGCAGGTAAATTACGTCATCCACTTCTATAATTTAAAAATTAATACCATCAAAGACTTTACGATCCATTCAAGGTCAGTTCGAGAGGTAGAGACAGTGTATAATTCAGAGGAGTAGGAGAAATAAAAGGAAGACAGGTTAAGGATAATGAATCAGTTTCACTCTCTTGCTTTATGCGATCATAATTAGAAACCATATTTATCGATTTTACACAAACAAATTTAGCGCTTTCAATAAGAGAGGAAGGTGAAGTATTTCAATCTTTGATTTAATAGAGGAAAATAAATTTTGCGTTATCAAAGTTTTAAAAATTCTGTCAAATATCTTGAGCACGTTGATTTTAGTGAACGCTTGGTTGTTTATCTCAAATTTTGAGTTATAATTTATAGGAATAAGCCTCTCAAGTATTTCCTAGAGTTTAAAAATCGGCTATGCAGATACCGATTTTTAAGTAATAATTTGAGGCGTTCAGATGAGGTATTACATGCGATTTGTATAGTATAAAATTAATATCTGCCAATTTAAACTAAAAAGGCTAGCCAAATATCCAAGATACTTATATGGCTATTATAGTACTACGGTATATCTTTTTTGAAAAGTTTAGATCATTCCACATTAAATGACTTAATTTATTTCCACGGCAACGGTATTTAA
The DNA here is from genome assembly GCA_963969495.1 of Ceratothoa steindachneri. NCBI lineage: Eukaryota > Metazoa > Arthropoda > Malacostraca > Isopoda > Cymothoidae > Ceratothoa > Ceratothoa steindachneri. Next base: position 49,234,031 of record OZ018327.1, read on the forward strand.
AATTAGACCATCTCTATTGTAAACTCTCCGCAGATTATCATGAACCATAAGCATTGCCTTACACTTGTTTACATTGAATTTGCATCTACCGTTTTTCAGACCATTTTTCTATTGTTTTACCAGAACAAGAGCTTAAGAGATAGCAAAAATATATGTAGCTTTCCTTGTTCACTTCTGGTGCCTTAATCGGAAACATTTCCTACCAATCAACGAATACTAATAAGCTTTCTCCTCCCAGAGATTTCTACCTCCGTCACTTTCCTCAGAAAGCGTATGATCGTGCTCATAAGGATTTACCACATTTTAATTAAAATTCATCTCACCGTTTAATATAAAGCATTAATAGCTTTTTTAGCTTGTACATTGACCTAACCTTTGCCATAAAGTAGACCGTGCAATTCTTTTGTACAAGTTATTTATTAGAATGGAACGTGTTCTTCGTCCCGATCGTTTGGATGTTCTTCCAACTGCACCAGGAACTTAATATGTATTTAACACTGGTATTTTGTCTTCTTGAGGTACAGAGTGTCAATTTAAGGTACAAACGATGCGTATTGAGGGCTCCTATTGTACTACTTTCAACGGTGATCTTGCTGCTCACAAAAGCGCCTTATTCAACCAGCGAATGAGGTCGAGGCGCGACACAAGCTCGCGAGTTGTAAAACATCCGATCGTGAAATGATTTATGAATATGTACATGCTATTCAGACACTCAGTTTGGATTGCAATTTCAAAACCGTGTATTCCGAAACATATATGTAGAAACGTATATATTTGAGATGCCTTAATTCCTAGGCTCTTACATTACCTTCTGCTGTTGATCAAGTGAAAGAGTGAGAGATTGCCACAAAAGATTCGGAGGCCTATGCATCATTCACTTCTGGTGCTGTTGCTTCAGTAGATTTGCATTAGTTGGACACTGAAGTCGACTCCTCTAATCCTGATCCTAAAGATTCGAATTGTGCTGCAGCTCTTTTGCTTCGAAAACATAACAAAATTTATTATTGCGGGACTCTTCGCTCCAGAACCGTGCTCGCGGTCTAGCAACTGAGGTTAATTGCTCTAAATGCGAGAAGAGAGGACATTTTTGGAAGTTATGCAACCCATCTAAAAATGAAGTCTCAGCATTAAGAAGCACCTTTCCCTTTCTTGCTAGTGGGCCATCAATTTTAAAAAGGTCATCTCTAGAAGTAAAAGTAAATGGCTATCTTCTCACGGCCCTTTTAGATACCGGCAGTTCCTAGAACTTCATTTCAAAAGATGTAGCGAAATCCTTTAATTACCATCAAATATCTTATGAAAGCATTATATCTAGGGCCTCTATAAATGTAACATCTATGAAGATATTTTGTGAAGCTAGCATAAAAGTCAGAAGCCGTGATTTAGGGACAATAGGTTTGCTTGTTTTATCTGAAACTTTCTCTGCTATTATTTTAGGAATCCCATTGTTAAGTAAACATTCCTTCTTTTAGCTAAACTTTGGAGGTCCTCAACTTGACCTCGAAGAGTGCTCTCTGGCTTCTATGATTACCGATTTTCCATGAGTTTTCATCAACTTTTCATCTAATTGCAGACTAGTCATTACGAAGTCAAGCAAATTTAAAATGTCTGACTCTGAATTTATTCCTTGTGAAGTACCACGCATGCTAAACGAAGACATCATCGAACCAAGCACCACTCCCTGGCGAGCTCAATTTCATGTTTTGTCGAATCAATCAAAGAAAAGGTTAGTAATTGACTATTTTCAAACAATTAACAAATTTACTTACTTGAATTCGTATCCATTACCCAATGTTGAAGAATTGGTTAATAAGATATCGACCTATAAGATATTTAGCACCATCGACATAAGTGCTCCCATTCACCCTGAGGATAAATTTGCACTGCTTTTGAGGCCATTGGAAGGCTTTTTGACTTTAAACGCTTAAGTTTGGCCTAAACAACGGTGTTACATGCTTCCAGAGAATTATAGGTGATTTCATTCGTAAAAATAATCTTGAGGACACGGATGCTTACCTAGACGATGGTACTATTTGTGGCCTTCCGTATGCGACACATGATAAAAACCTAACTAAGTGTTTCGAAGCTGCTAAGAAACATAAAATGACCCTAAATTTAAACAAATGCACCTTTTCAACTAATACCCTATGTATTCTCCGTTATCAGATTGGCCAGAATGAACTTCGCCCAGATTCTTCACGCCTTACTGCTCTCAAGGATATGCCAGTACCGACCAGCCCAAAACGATTATCTCGCGGTGGGTTTCAAAATTTTCTGAAGGAATTCAACCCCTAATTAATTGTCAGTTTCCAATTTCTGAAGAAGCTACAAATGCAATCGAGGAATTAAAATAAGATATTATCTACGCTGTTAGGATAAAAATAGATGAGAATTTACCGTTTACACTGGAAACTGATGCCTTAAATTGCGCTATTTGGGCCAATCTGAAGCAGAATGGACGACCCGTTGCATATTTTCCAAATCCTTAAATTTTTTCGAAAGAAATCACGGCTCTGTTGAAAAGGAGGCCTATGCTATTGTCGAAGCGATCAAATGGTTACGTCATTTTCTTCTTGGATCTAAGTTTACCTTAATTACAGATGAAAAATCTGTCTTACATGTTTGTTTCACGTCATAAGAGTAAAATAAAGAACGAAAAGAATGCTAGATGGCGTTTAGAATTGATGCCCTTGTACTACAAAGTTATATATCATTCTGGTTCGCTCAACAAAGCTCCTCTCAGCCTATCACTACTTTCCTCTCAAACATGACCCACAATAATCTTGTAGAACCTCCTAAAGCTCTCTGTCCTCCAAGCATTACACGATTTCACTATTTTGTTCGAGTAAGAAACTTGCCTTATTCTGTAGATGACGTTAAGTTTGTGGTATCAGGGTGCTAAGAGTGTCAGAGGCTAAAACCTCGATATTATCACCCAGAGAGGCAAGAGCCTATCCGGGCATTGCTCCCCTTTGATCGAATCAGCCTGGATTTTAAAGGGCCACTACCATCTTCTTCTCCTAATAAGTATTCATTAATTCTGGTATTTCTTCATCAACTCTTATGCACTATCTTACTATGTTTTTTTCTCTTTTTGGGTTACCATGGTACGTGCATGCAGATCAAGGTATTTCATTCATGTCTAACAAAATAAAATCATTCTTGCGCAAAAAATGGGTTCTAACAAATTGTTCAACACATTACCATCCTACCGAGAATGGGCAATGCGAACGCTATGTAGGAATTGTATGGAAAACTGTTACTTACCTTGAAGTGGGAGTCTAGAAAACTGAGAATTAACAATTCGGAATACGTCCTACCGATGCTTATCATTCCTTACGTACATTGGTATTTACTCAACGAGCACAACTCCGCACGAACGTTTTCTTTTCTTTATCTCGAAAGACCACGACGGGAATAAGTATACTTAGCTGGCTATGTAGGAATTGTATGGAAAACTGTTACTTACCTTGAAGTGGGAGTCTAGAAAACTGAGAATTAACAATTCGGAATACGCCCTACCGATGCTTATCATTCCTTACGTACATTGGTATTTACTCAACGAGCGCAACTCCGCACGAACGTTTTCTTTTCTTTATCTCGAAAGACCACGACGGGAATAAGTATACTTAGCTGGCTTGTTTCATGTGGTAAAGTACTGTTAAAACGACATGTGCGGAATCAGGATGATCCATTAGTAAGCATAGTGGAACTAATCGAAGCCAATCCTAAATAGGCACACGTCATATTTCCAGATGGCCAAGAATATACGATGGCTATCCACAATTTGGCCCCAGCCGGAGAGAGCCACTTAAACGAGATCGAAGATTGTTCTTCAGCTTTTCCCTCTGAAGCCTTCCCTGAAATTATTCTACCTCGGTCTACTCAACCTAGAAAGCCTGTTGAACGTAACATTGACAACTGCTAAATCCTGTAAATTTAGTCTTTCATTATATTTTAGCCTTTATCATTTTGTAGAGAGGAAAATAACTGAAGTAGCAAAAAGGTTAAGGAAGGTTCCAAGAGTCGGCTTTATTACACTGAAATAAACAATAACAGAACATAAATTTACAAATAAATAATATATATAATGAATACACTCTAACATAAGCACACACAAATATAGGCAAATGTACATTTCAAAAACAAAGAATTAATATATTTATATATACGTGCCATAATGTTGATTTCACAAACCTAGTGATCCAGTTAGTAGAGAAACTGGAAGACCTTCATACATTATCGTACATTTTAATACATTATCTATTTTACTTTTATTTAATATTCAAACCTAAAAAAAGAAACACAGGTTAGTTATGAACTTAATTAATTATAACTCAATAAATTATAACAGGTGCACAGTGCTTAAATACTATCTCACATAATTTACTGTATGTTCTTAGTCTATTTATATCACTTGCATATCTGATAGTAATATTTGTATCTGACTCAAATATGCTTAGGCAGTTCCTTAAATATTTTAGTTTATTGTAATTTATTTCCTTTTGGGTTAAAAGAAGTATTTTATATCCCACTCTCACTTACACTGGAAGCCAATGTAACTCTATTAATGCTGGAATATTCTGTCTCTTAGTCACGATCCTTATATTAATTAGCCTCACCGCTTTCTCTTGTACTCCTTGTATTTTTTTAGTAAATAGTTCGGAAGGCCATAATATAAAATATTAGTTGAGTTTTGATAGTACATGATAGTTTTCAGTGTATCCTCATTTATATATTTTATTATAGTATTTGTTATATTTCTAATATGGTAGTTACATGTTTTGATAGTAAGAAGTATGTGTGTTTTTTATTGATAGTTTATTCTCATAAAAGACTCCCCGGACTCTCACCATTGTTCCAATATCAATGTCCGATGATCCAATAGTTATTTTTAGAAAGTGCTTATAATTTTACTTGTATTAACAGACCTAAACAACAAGCACTCAGTTTTGTCTTCATTGAGTTTTAATTTTTTCGCTGTCAACCATTGTTTGATGTCTTTCTCTATTGCATCAATTTTCTTTGAGCTATCTTCAATTATTTCAACAGGAATGTAGAACTGTGTATCATCTGCCTGAAATTTAAATTTTACATTATGTTTCATTAAAATTCTAGATAGCTCGATTGTACACATGTCGAACAGCGGTGAGCCCAGGACACTACCACGGGGCACTCCTTTTGTTAAGTTTCTCACCTCTGATTTTTCATATGAAATGACAACTGTAACTTTCCTGTTTTTTAAATAGCTCTTATAACCTATACAGTATGTACATCCTATACAATGATTACATATTTAAGGTCTTTTAGTTGAAGCTTGTGACCAACTCTATCATATGCCGCGCTTAGGTCAAGCATAACAAGGATGCGACATTTTCCTTTCTTTATCGGTTCTTTCATATCATTACTGATTGCACACACTGTGGTCTCTTTTGAGTGATTTCCTCTATAAGCCGATTGCACTTCAGGTATTATATTTAATAGTTACATCTGCTCCTATGTTTGCTCTTGGACTACTGTTTCAATAAATTTAGATAGGTACGAAAATTTCGATATTAGTCTAGGAACTGAGGTTGTCTTTGTCGCCTTTTCCCTTATATGCTAGTTTTATACAAGCAAGTTTTTCTCTATTTAACAAAGTTGTTTGTGTTAAACTCATATTGACAATATCTAATGTAGTGATTAGGTTTGCCATCTTTGGATCTAAATTCCTTTAAGATTTTCATATCATCTTGATGGTGTTTATAATCTATTAATCCTCAGATAGATATACTACTTTTATCTTGGGTTTGAGTTTTACTTTTTCAGTTACCGCTATACGTCCTTTTCAAACGCTTTCTTTGCATTTTCTAATTTGTCACTGTCAGAAAATCTTACGAAATGACCATCTTTTGTTTCTTCAATTTTTTCAACTGGACTCATTAATTTAATCATTATGGCTTCCTTCCTATTTGCTGCTTAATCATCATCTTGGGCGGATTTAATTAATAGGTAGAATGGGCTGTTTTTCGGTACACAGTGAAGCTAATTTTGTCAATCACTCTAACAATATTTACATCAAGAAAGGATATACAATTATCTTTTTCCTACTCTACTTTAAAATTGCTAGTGGGATGGAGGTCTTTATGAATTTTATGGAAATTGTCAAATAAGTTTAAACTATTTATGGCCAAATCGATATGACATCATCTACAAAAGCATACCTTAAAAAATTATGATGGGGAATCACAGAAGGTAGCAATGATACTTCGAAATGTTCCATAGAAACGTCACATAATATGGGCGATAAAAGATTACCGATGCAAACACCAAATTTTTGATGGAAAAACCCATATCGCTGATAAATACATTGTCAGTAACACAAAGTTTAACTAGATTTATAATTTTTTTTTGATTAGAGGAAAATTTAATTTTTGATTATCTAATACCTTAGATACTAACATCAAAAGCTTAATTAATTGGGACATTAGTGAACAGGATGTCTATATCAAAGCTTATTAAACCGCTTGATTAAATGTTGATTTTTCTAAATTTTTCAATCAAATCAGAGGAATGGATTATGTGTGAAGGAGAGGTCAATCCAACAGTGTCAGTAAAAAAGGAGGCTAAGCACTTCGAATGTTTGTATGCATGAGAGTCAATGCACGATATAATAGCTCGGAACGGCGTTCCTCTTTTGTGGGTTTTTGGCAGACTATACATACGGGAAGTGATGGGTGGTAGTTTTCAAACGATGAAGAAAGTCTGGGCTGGATCGTTTGAGCAATTTTGTCAGTTTTGTTGAAGATCTCGGTTTTATTTTTCAATGGGTTGGAAGATAATTGCTCGTAAATGTTCATATCATTGAGAAAATCCTGTAATTTTTTAGAATAAGAAATATTGTCTAATCCCACGATTTGGCTAATTTTGTTCGGTTTTGTTAGGACAATATTTTTGTTAGAATTAAGTAATTTGAGGGCAGTCAAGATATTGTTACCAAATCATAATAAAAAATGGAAATTTGGCGTTGCACATTGCTGAGCAAAAAGAAAGTTCCTCATAATATACACAAAAATTATCAAAAATCTTGATACTTCAGCTTCAGAAAAAATAACTAGTTTTTCTCAAGATTCTTTCATACTTGTAGAGTAACCACAACGAATTCAAACATATTCTTTACGATTACGCAAAAGAACACATTTAAAACGGTTTTAATCTGTATAATAAAAAAATGCGATTAATTTGTCTATTCTGAAATTATTATATTATTAACAAGCCTCTAAACGATATATTCAGAGTAGGTTGTACTTTTTAAAGGGGAAACTGGAATAAAGCACATTTCCGATACAAAAAAAGTAATTTGGTTCATAGAATGCATTGTTTCCCTTTAATCAGAAGGCCGTAAATTCAGAAGATTGTTTCAATCTGTTCAGATATCTGATGAGATCGCTTAGTTTAATTCATTAAACCGTTTATTTCTTGATTAATGTAGTAACATATCACATTTGTCTCTCTCGCATCTGTTAAATTTAATCTCATTAGGTAGCTAAAAAAAGACATATGGACATTATTTGAGTTGTGAACAGACCATCTTACTCATTTAAAATTAGGTTATGTCCACTTATTTCTATTATTCCGATTGATACCCTCGATGCGGGATGTAACGAGATATAATTAAGCATAATGAGTATTGGTTCAATCCAAATCAAGGTTATTCTAAATTTCAGGCATTCCATCAGTCCATTATTGTATTAGGCAGATGTTTAGCGCAAATTCTGCATGCAATACAGGTTCATTTCTTAATTTCATGCAAGGATTGAATGAAACTTTGGTGATAACTAGTTTATTGTGTTTATAAATATCATAACCATACATGAGGGTATTTGAACTTTTATTCTTTATTCTAGAGCACGTGTTTCAGATGACCTCCATTTAGCTCTGTACATTTCTTGAGGCGCAGCACAAATTTGTCCATGACGTCCTTACAAATCGACCGACTAATGGGTCTGATCACCACCTCTTTGATAGCTTTCTTGAGTTCCGTGATAGTACTGGGTCTTCCTGAGTACACTCTGTCTTTAAGGTAGCACCAGAAAAAGAAATCTGGTGAGCTACGGTCTGGGCTGTGAGGTGCCTACTATAAATCAGTCTTGACACTGATCACACGGCCACCAAAGTTCTCTTACAGCCAACCACGGGAGAGGTTTGAGGTTTGAGAGCTTGCCCCATCTTGCTGAAACTAGAACTTCCCCATAAACGACAGGAACAGGGTTTGCAGCTCCCTCTTGAAGGTTTTGAGGACCTCTACATACCGCTCCTTGGTGACTGTCAATGTCGCACCAGATTCCTCGAAGAAGAATGGGCCGATGATGCCTCTGGCTGAGATTGCAGTCTATACCGTGCACTAAGGGGAGTGTAGGGCCTTGTTGGCTACCTCATTTTATCTGGAGGTCCCTCAGAAAAATTTTTCTTAGAATTTTCCTTTCCTCCAAGATACAAGTAAGCTTCATCTGAGGTTCAAAGGAGGTTAAGGAAAGTATCTTGATTGCCATAACTTTTCTCTACTCCATTTCTTAGGCTGTAAGACTCTGATTTGGCTGTATTCTCCATTGATAGGCATTATCATCCATCAGTAGCACTGTCCTGCAAGTCTCACGGGATATACCGAGGGACTGACTTTGCTTGCGCACAAAGCGTTTTTGACTCTGCTGAACTGACTCTCTCTCACTCTCGACCATCCCAGCTGTAGGCTTCCTGGGGCGTCCTGAATGTCTTGGACGGTTGACACTGGTTGCTTTAAGATTTTTCACTGTTCCATCGTTCTCGAAGTGGTCCACCTAGTCCTGAATTCTGCTCTTGGTGGTGGCTTTTTCACATTCGAGCTGATGCCCGAAAGTGTTTTTTTGTAGAGACCAGCAATAATCCCCCATCATATGAGGATTAAATTTTCCTTGATACCTCGTCTCCATAACCAAAATTTGTTGATGAAAACGTTTACCATGTTCATCACTAACCGCTCCCAGATTTTCCGGAAAAAAAATCGAGATAAGAATGCAGAAAGTTAATTTTAAGTGACATTCTACATCGCATATTTCCATAGGCTTCCAGCATAGTGTTTACTATTTCTAAGTAATTTGGAGATTTAAAATTGCCGAGAAAGTTTTCAGTGACTTCCACAAAAGATTTCCATGCTTTGTGTTCCTTTTAATTTAGACACAAAGGTAAGAAATCATCAGAAACAACTATGCGAATTTGTGGTGCAGTGAAACTCCAGATTCTATTTTTGCATCAGTTAATGATCCTTGGAATTTGTTTTTCAAAGATTGAAACCCTTCACTTCTTTGATCCATACCCTTTATAAACTTTTTCATTAACCAAAATTTAATGTGCAGAGGTGGAAGATGAACTTTTGTTAAGCAGTAATAAGAATCATCAAACTGATTTGAGAGCTTACACTATCATGGGAACAGCAAATGGCATTGCCTTCCTCTTCCCATTTAACCAAGCTGTCAACATTGTGTTACACTACGTCCAGCAAATATGAAGGGGCCAATCTTTATCCTAGTCCCCTACTTTGCATAAAAAATAGTATCTGTAGGCTTTGCTTTATCGTTACACCTGTTCCTATTTTTCTCCGTTGTGCCACTGGTGTGAATTGCCCACAAACATAACAAAATATTTCGGGGCTGTTTACACATTCGAGTCTAGAACTTGAAGCCATGACAAGTTTTAAAATACTAACTTAAGCAAGCAAACGATAGACAATGTGAGATCCTTATCATAAGGTTCTTATCAGAGCAAAGTTTTGATAAACGTGTTGTCTTCTATACCAGTTACCAGTTATCAGTAGCAGAATAGTTATCATAAATAAGTATGTATTAATCTGAAAATATGAAAAATCTGAAAAAAATCCAAGAAATTACAATTCAATGATATTTGAGTTTCAATATAGTCTACTTTGAATATATTAAAAATGTTAATATATATTAAGTATATATATTATTTATTGATATATATTATTATATATATATTAATTATATATATATTAAAAAATTAAAAATTGCATAATGCTACAATATTGAGCAAAAGTCTGAAATGGCTTGAAAAGGAAAATTCAAATTACACAAGAACTCGACGTGATATGCCAATTCTGAAGACAAATTTATAATCAGCGCCTAAAATCCATCTAGAATCACCTATTTTCTGTTATGTTACAAAAATATGAAGCTCCTCAAATCCGTGTGCATCCACAAAGCTCCTGTCAATAAACTAAAGAAAAGCTTGAGTGGTCAGGTGACACTTGGAGCTACCAAGGGATAGGGGTTGGTGTCTCGCCACAGGGCTTTAAACCAAGCAAACCCCTCTCTTGGTGACCTGACAGATGGTCCTTTCCCGGTAATAAAATCCTAACCCTCTCCAACACTGTTCACCAGAAAACAGCAAAACTATAATTCATCGAAGCACCTAAGGGTGAAACTGTGGCATCTAGAGTGCTTGGAAAGTAGGCCTGTTTTACCCATATTGCAGGATAGATAGGCCAGATTAGGAACTCCCACAAAAGGGTGCACAATGGATCTATGATATCCTAATATTCAAAACATATATTAATTAATTAGGTAATAAGTAGTAAAGCATTGTAAAAATAGAGAAATGCCTACATCATAAATGGACATTTATTTAGAAAAGGATAAGAAAGGCAAGAAAATAACTGATTTCCCACGCAGCCGCACACACACACATACGCATTCATATACACACAGGAGCAGCTGCAGGACCTAAGATGCCCGACGATTGATAGAGGGAAGCCGAGTAAATACATAGGTGTATTATGCTTTGGTCGGTCAAGTTCTCATGAAGGTGTCCACGAAAAAATAAACAGTTGGATCTCGATAAGATCTGCCAGCCCGATCTGAAAAGGTGTACAGATACTCGAAAGACGCACATACCTCTGACAACTCCACCCAACGGTCAGCGGAGAGGCTAACAAATGACTTTCCTATCGTTAGTGCTGCTCCGCCCAGCGCCTTGAAATGAGAAAAATAGGTCACGCCCCCCTTAAGCGAACAACTATACATTAACGAATTTAAACATTGAGAGAGGGCAGTTGAGTCATTAAGCCGGTTTGACTAAAGTAAAGGGATCTGCCTCGTCCAATTAGTATTACTGAGATAACGGGATTCATCCGTCGCTCTTAAGTCCTGCCACCTTTGCCTTAGCTACCCCAACCTTAGTAAAATTTTTATAAGCCGAATAGAACTAGATTTATTTCACTTACGCCTAGTAAGGTAAACACCATTTCAAGAATAAAAACCGACTTATCGTCGATTTCCTTTAACCCAGAGGTAACCAAAGCACCTTCTGGAATCTAACCTTGAAGTGCAATCTACATACGTGAAACCTTTGGAGTCGATACTCATCACGTCGCACTCTGCCAGAAGCCATCAGTCACGCACCGCCACAATTAACGGGTGTATTCGAGGAGCGCAATAGCATTACGTCCGTCTCCACCTTCCATTCCGAATTATTGGTACCTAAAGCACCCACTAACCGGGGTAACCAACCTAGAGACCTACGCCGTAGTTTTAGTATAAAAACAGTACTAGTGCTGTTTTTAGGTATTGTAGTGGTCATAGATTGTTTCGGTTTGGCTCGAAAAGAAAATATTTTTAAGATTCTTCATCTTGATAGGTTTGAAATGAACTTAAAATAAGTCCACCTTGGCTTCTTGTGATGTGTAAAGAAATGACGACTATAATGCCTAAAACACCATTAGTACTTTTTATAAAACTAAACATATGGCTAGGTCTTCTGAAGTTTCACCATGTATATTTATAACATAACAATTTCTTATTAATATCTCTTATAACTGAAACATGGAGTAGCCACACGCTATCCATAGCACCATGAGAAAATGGTGTTTTTTCGTGCTATTTTGCATCTTTCCCACCTCTTTTCAAATTGGCCACTCTCATTTCGACGCCTGTTTATCCTCACTAAAGAGAATCAACGTTCATATTTTCCTTGGGTGGAAAATGAATAGGCTTAAATTGTCAGCAAATGTGGGAAACATAAGCTTACGGGACAAAGAATTAGTCACCTAGCGAGAAAAAGATAATTTAATATCTGAAGCGTGTAGGAACATAAGGCAGCCGGGAGGCGTAGCTTAGTTTACGTCGGAACGTTAGTTAGGCTTTATTTGTATTGCGGACGGCGTGAAGATCTGTAGATAGCAAATCTGCTCTACTTAAAATGGGCCAGAAAAGCGAGTCATGGAGTGTCAAAAAGGGATGATTGCATTTGGCCGCGCCAAAGGTTATCATGTGAAGGGGGTGGCGGAATTTTGCAGTGTTTCAACGAGTACAGTGATCCGAATTTACAAGGAATGGCAGAACTCCCAAAATGCGAAAAACTTTCGCCATAATTGCAGACGAAAGAAGGTGTTAACAGACAGGGACAGTCGTAGAATCTCTAGGCTTGTAATTGCAATTACTAAAATTACTTTATATCAGTTTATTGAAAATTTGTCACTCACTCTTTTGAAAACACATAGAGTGCAAAGCGTTTGAGGCAAAAGAGTTGGATCGTGTATATTCCAAAAGAAAGACGTTGTAAGAAAGTAATTTTCATTGCGAGAAATGAGACATTGGTTTGCATCAAAATGTTTTTAAAAATATCTTTTTCAATAAACTAATAAAATATGATATATTTAGCTGATTTATGTGTATATACTTGTTAATATAAAAAATTCATATAATTTATAAAGGAAAACAATTCTTTTTTGTTATATTCATGTATGCTACTTATAAAAGGAATTTCTGATGTAATTAGAAATGGAAATAATACATTTGATTATTATTAAAAATGTGCTTTATTATCATCATTATTCAAATATAATCAATTTATAAATATGTAGTCACTAGTAACATCCTGAATTTTGCGAATGGTACTAATTATTCCAATTTACACTCTTACAAGCATGTGATATTAAGGATAGGATCTGCTGAGTGTCTGTTATAACTGACAGGTTGTTATTTCGTAACCCATTGAAATATTGAAAAAAATACTTTTACACACTATTACTTATTGCACTTTATTAATATATTTAAATTTCAAATCATTTAATATTTCATCCAAATTCCGGTACGAATGGGTTAAACTAACATCAAGGGGATAAGGAAGAACAGAAAAGTGCAAAGGAAATGGATACGCAAGCGCCACGAGGAAAAGGGAAGAGAGTCTAACAACGAGGGCATCTCGGCCACAAACTCGTCCATAGCGACCTCAGCGCACGTATCCTCATTTGCATAAAGATGCAAACATGGCAACCGCGGTCAAACCCGGTTGCTACAATAAGGTTCTCAATTCGTTCCTCAAGGCAAACGAACTACCATTTATATGCATACCCACAAATCTTAACTGATCCAAGGCTTTCAAGGAATTAGTTATCCAAAACCACAAGTTTAGGAAAGGTGGACTCGAGCAGCTTTGAAAACACCCTCTCTGAAAGAATCCGAAGAGGATGAGGAAGAAAGGGAAGTGCGAATACACTCTTACAAGGGCGACGAAGGGTAAATGAAACCTCAAAGTTACATTCAAAATAAATACAGGTAAATTAACAATAAAACATGTAACTAAACGCACTGAAGATATTAGAAATTTATACCAATAACTGGACGACGAAAAGTATTCTTTACGGAAACGTATTTAAAAAGATTGATGCAGATCTCATGTTGATTTCAGAACCTGGGATCAACACGCGTAATGAAGAAATAAAAATTTGAAATTACTCTGTATTGATCACAAACTATTGGTAAGAACGGTGCGACGGAGCAGCTATTTCGATTTAAAAAAGGGTAAAATACAAGCAAGTCAGAAATCTTAAAGAATCCATTCTTGCGATAGAGGTCAAACTCGACATAAGAAAGATGGTCATAGCCACCGAATGCCAGCTGTCAAGGAGGGATTTTTATGGTTACGTCCCGCCCTGGCCTATTTGGCAGAAAAAGCCCCACGAGACTAATGGGGGATTTGAATTACAGCCTCATAGAACCTTCACTGAGATTGGAAAGAAACTTGGTTACCTTGATGGACAGAACTTTGTTCAAGCAAATTCTCTCTGATTTACCCACCTTTATTAGAGGAAATAATGCCTCTAAACCAGAGAGACTGGTCACGGTACGCACGCCTTCTCGAAAAATTTTATCCTTCAAATTTGGATAAAGCAATTCTTAAGCAGATGGAGGACGTACTCAACAACCTTAACAACCATCTAATTAACGCGGATAGAGCTTATATCCATAAATCCCAACATAAGTCCATCTCGACGTTTATATGGACCGAGTACATGAAGGATTTATGCCATGACCTGAAATACATATATATATATATATATATAAATATATATATATATATATATATATATATATATATATATATATATATATATATATATATGAGATTATCATCAGAAACGCATGAATTGACTCAACACAACGAAGTATGTAGAGTTCAAAGAAGAGTTGAAATAGTTGTCTTCGATCAACAGTGGAGAAGTTGGGAGGGTGCAATCGAAAGCCTCGATCATGAAGCATCTCCCTGAAATTTTTGGCATAAAATCAGGCGTCTCAAGGAATCTACTGAAACAAAAAATTAAATACAAATAAGAGACGAATATGGGAACATCAAATCAGAAAAAGGAAACATAGTAGCAATATTCATAAGTGATTTGAAAAAAATTATCAGTATAACAAATGAGTAGAATGAAGAATGCGATATAAGTTCGAAAGTGAAATTATAGACGAGCTAAATACCCAAATCTATAGGACACTCCCTCGCCATCAGGTGGATATAGAGCACTATGGAGATGCCGAGTTAACCTAAGAACTACTCGGCGTCCTCATTCCGCCAAAAGGCCGCAAGATAAATCGGGGCTCACAAAGGTAACTTATAAAGTTACCAGCCAACATAATGGAAGGAATGAGAAAATTTTTTATCGAGTGTCTTAACACAGGCTACTCTCCAGACGCTAATAAAAAGGACAAAAATATTTTCCTGCCGAAGCATGGAATGGGTCCAACGATGAGAGAGAGAGAGAGAGAGAGAGAGAGAGAGAGCTAGCGGCAAATTTCACTGCTGGAGTTTGGCGAGAACCTCTTCGAGAAGATCATCAAACAAATATTGGTGTTTCACGTGGAAGAGAACTCCCCTTTTAGCCCGTACCACTTTGGGTTTAAAAAAAAATCGAAGTACGGAGATGGCGATAAATGTCAACACGGAAATGCTCGCCCAAGGAAAACGTGAGAGGAGTTACGGGAACATTGTTTGTCCGGAAATAGCTAAGGTGTTTGATAAGGTCTGGCAAAGGGGAATGCAGTACAAGATTTTATGGCTGGGCCTAAGTGAAAACTTAGAACTCTCTGTGAATTCGTCACGGAGAGAGCGTCGTATGTAAGTTTAAGGTGCATAGACTGACTAAAGTTCTCTCTCAATGCGGGTCGCCCGCATAAGGGGAGTCTGCCCCCACTCTCGACTTGATTTACAACACAGATGTCTCAGCCCCTGCAAACCCCACTTACCTCAATATAAAATACGCCGATGACATCAGCTAGATAATAAGTTGTCCTTGGGGGAAAGCGCCTATGCATGCTCATATAACAGCGGCAAAAAACAAAAGATTAAACATTTACGAAAGAAATTCGAAGATAAGAACCACCAGGAGAAAATCAAAGTAGTCCATTCTGATGACAGGGTGTGGGATAGGCGCTATTCTTACACCATTGAGTGCAATGTACTCGAAATGAAGATTACTTCACCCAAGTACAGGAAACACGTCGAAAATCGAATTTTTAATGACTCAGCCACAGTCAGAACTCTATACATATTCAGAAACCTCCGTGAGAGCAATAAAAAGAAGATCTACAATGTAAATATAAGATCTATACTGTTTTACCCCGTTTCCGCCCTCTCTTTTGCCTGGAAGACGCAAAAGAGTAGACTACAAGTCGTCCAGAATAATTGCGTCTACCTAATTTCGGGTAGCACAGGCGAGAAAGAAGACGCCAAGAAGAGCTGCGCAGAGAGGCGGGGTCAATTCAAATTAAAGTAACCTTTGAAGAACAGAGTAGGAATATGCAATGACTGGTTATTCTAAAATGAATGATAAATTCATTCAAATGATTAACCAGATCAGTAGAGCCAGAATTCACGCCAGGTTTCATGCTCCACAAGACTCATGGTTAACAGTGCCAGAATTCACGCCAGGTTTCATGCTCCACAAGACTCATGGTTAACAGTGACAAAGAGATAAACTGTGTTTAAAATACCGCAAATATTGTCAAATGAACTTATCACCGAATAAGTACTGACACGAACTTTGTAAATTTTAACAAAATTAGAGAAAATATGCTTTTTGTTCCCTAGAAACATATACACACCCTTACACTAATTGGTAATAGCCAGACTGCACTCAACATCCCAGAAACTAACCATCCAAGTGAACTACGAGTTACTTGATTTGAAATAACAACGAATAATTACAACTTGACCTTGTTGATAAATATTATAAATTCTGAGCCTTTTTGAATCACCAACCATAGATCACTTTTTCCTCAAAAAACGCATAATAGTAATTAAACACTAGCGATGTTTTTAAGATTTTTTACGCAAACACAAAGACCTGGGTACTACTTTCGTTTAGGGGCACTGTTTCTTGGCTAAAATTTGGGGCTACAATCTAGGCCTTATGACGTTATACAGTAGCATAGAATGTGACCAATCACGAGATGGTAGTTGTTTTGTTATTAGGTTTTGTAGCCTTTATTCTTTATTATTTATTAAATGCCTTCACTTGTACTGAATTATATTATTTAGTAATGCATTGATTTTTTATGTTTACTAATGTATTACATTTTTTATGTTTCATTTACATATTTTTGTCAAAGTGACCCATTATTTTCATACACTGGAAACTCTTAATTAAACCTTATTTCAAACATTAGCAATCCTGAAACCAAGCAGTTAAAAGAGCGCGATTCTTACGTACTCGCTTTGTTCGGCCTTAATAGGTCTTTTGTTTATTCTTCGGTCAATTTAATAGAAATTGCGATAGATTTTGGACCAGGTTTGGAAAAGAAGCTTGGCTTGATTATGATAGTGAAAGGTGCCAAAATTTAGCAATCGCCTTTTGCATTAAAAGCTATTGTTAGACTTTCGAATTTGAAATATTAAAGGGGGGTGGGGAAATTGCAGGGGCAACCCCTTGCAATTAATTGGGGGTTTGGGGGCCTCCGCTTCCATTTAGAAAGTACTTAAAGAATGTCATTTTTTGGCGGCAATAGCCTAAATTTGGCGGCCCTATCGTCTTTGTTATTTTGTTAAACGTGCGATCGGCTCTGCACGTTTATCGAAATAATAAGACGATAGCGCCTACTTCTTTAGCTTATTTTCGCTAAAATTGACATTTTTAGTTACTTTCGAAATGAAGGGCTTCGCCTTATGACGTCTAACGTCATAAGGCCTAAATTGTAGGCCAGAAACAGCGCCCCCTATTTTAAGAGACGAACTAATGTATTTACGAATATAAGTCATAGTTCCCACCGCGATGCTAAAAGAATACTAAATGTGTATATAAATATTAGAGTTATATAAGATTAAAATAAATCCACTTGGATTTGGATACAAAGAATATTAATTAAATCAATTATTTATAGCTAATGCAGAAGTAGCAAAATAAATAAATATGTTATGTTTAATCAAGATAGCGGCAAGCGCCCATTTAGGTTCTTTTGTTAAAATAAACGTAATTTTAATATTTAATATCGTATAACTTGCATGAAGTTACAGAAGAGTTTACTATTATTAGAGAGGAAATAGTTTATATTCATTAATTAAACCAATTAAATGGTAATAATTGTTGAAAGAAGGAAGACTGTGTATATAAATATATATATATATATATATATATATATATATATATATATATATATATATATATATACATATATATATATATAATCTGATGGTTTTTTGAACAATCCTAAAAGTAAAATTAATGTATTGATTCATGGAAATGAACAAACATGTCTCAAGTTTGAACTATTATCTGTGAACTTAAAAGCTAATTTTGTATTTAATAGTAGACCTGAATATATCTAATTACGATTATAGTATAATGGTCAATTCTACATATGAATAATTTTGTTAACAATATTACATTCAATCTATTCTGTAATGTTATTTTAATTGTCTGTTACCATTTATTCGGCACCTAAAGCACTATTTTAGAGTTATTAGCACTTGAATGTAGTATTTTTACACTAAATAAAGCTATAATTTGCCGCTGTTCTGAAAACATAAATCTCATGGAAAAGAGAGTTACATTGCACCGATTTAAAAAATAAATATTACCAACGATGATTCTAATTTTAATACAATATTGATGTTTAGGATTTCTTAGTTATTTAAGCTTGTTAAGATTTAAGTGTTTTTAAAATGTTATTCTGATTAGTAACATTTCCGTTATATTCGAATCGTAAAATTTATCTGGCATCTCCATATTCTTCCAATTCAGCCTTACTCCCGCACCATTCACAAACATATTCTTTTCGAATTAGGTCGTGTATTCAAAAAAATACATTTGTGGAGAAATGAATATAATGAGGACAAGCAAACGACGCTTGTTTATTTATACAGCGTCAACCGTTACGTTTCACATGAGCCAAGACTTTCACACACCCCTCCTTTACACGCTGCCCCAAGATCCTTCTAACTCGCTTGCAAAGAAGGATTTAATATAAAGATATGAAAGTGTGAGAGAGCCTTTAGAATCAAAATTTTGCTGCTTGAGGCTTCATCGGCTGAATATGAGCAGGCTCACTATCCCCTCCGATTGTTTATGTCTATTTTTGCCAAATAGATGAAATCTCACTTTCCCAGTGCGTAAACTTTAAGTAACAAAGGGTCATAGCGTCCAAAATTTATGCCTTAGGAGAGAGGTTTACCTGTGGTCTAGTGAAAGTTTGCCCCCCTAAACTCCCTCCTCTCCCCTCGCCCGCACAGGGGATAATCGACGTATATATAGTTCGATCTTGAGAAATTTAGGGGAGAATCCGCATAGCAATCGAGAGAAGAAGACGACTCCCTGAGGCCAACAAGAAATAAAGAAGATAGTTGGAACCGAGCGGGACGTAGCCTCCCAAGGCAGTTCCTTTGGTCGCTTAGAAGAGCAAACCAGTAGTATCGATATCAACTCTCATACCATTTACTTCCAGAGAAAATCCCGTATCTCAGTTTAAAAAAAAAAAAGAGATACCCATCACTATTGAGGAATACCAAAGTGAAATCTCATTCGAGAAAAGATTCACATCTTGGCTAAGTCTCATTACGAGAAGCCAGAATTGGTAACACAGGGATCGGGATAACTCCCATTCATCCAAGATCTCCTCACTTACAACTTCAAGTCGAGAGAATCCTCGCGACGCGCCTCCACCACCCAATGAGAAGAATCAGCTGTTTTCCCGACCCTCCTGTCTAAGAGAGGAAGTCACCAGTGCAACTCGATCCAAATTACCTCAGCGAGGAGATTCACTTTCAAGGTCACTTAACTGTCGACACTGAGTTAAAGGTAAACGGATACAAATTTATTTATGTTTGTTATTTCCCCTTTCCCTGCGAAAGTGTATTTAAAGATTTAATATTTCATTCTTTTATGTAATTAAAAGTATATTTTGTCTGAGCTGTTTAATTAGATCCTCGAACGTAGAACTGGCAATAGATATAGCATAATACGAAACCTCCCTGGTTAAAGAAATAAATTAGAGCACTCTTAGAGAAAAGTGAAACAGATTTACACATGTATGAATCAGACGTACATACGTACTCGGATGTAAACTACGACAACATTCAGGTTCAAAATGACCATAATATTTAAGTGAGAAAGCCGGTAGAAAAAAAGTCATTTTTGACTAAAGGCTATGATGTCTCTACGTGTCACTAAGATTTGCTTCTTGTTTAGTTTTTACCGGCGGAAAAAAAACACATAATATCCTTCAATACTTAAAGCAAAACAATATGCTAATGAAAAGATGGCTGCCAATCCTTTTTTTTTCGTCATAACAACTTAAACAGAAATATGCGCGCCTTAATTAATCAGAGTGCTATAGTGCTATATAGTGTTTATCTTTGATATTCCCTATATAGCATTTGCGAATTTTCTAAAAGCGTCCTCGATTCCATTGAGTTGTTCATAAGTAGAATTACCATAAAATAGATATATTTTTGATTGTTATACTGACATTAACGATGTGTGGTTGAATAGTAAAACTAAAATGAGCAGACTTAGCCTTCTTTGATAGTTAGAATATTCTTCCACTAAGTTTAAACATTAGATAAAAACAACATTAAACTAGACCAACATGATCAGCAAAATATGTAGCCAGCTACCTAACGAGGATGACAGCAAAGTATTCACAACGTATCTCTCTAAAGTCAACTCTCAACAATTGTGTGACATAAAATATAGTTTCCACTTTGCCTTTTATGCAGCGTGAGTGAGGATATGTTAAACGAACCTTACGTCCCGCAATCTCAAGATTTTTTTTCCATACATTGTAAGGCAGATGGGAGGATTCACATTTGAAATAAAAGAGTTATGAAATGTAAGATACATACAATAAAGAGCCAAAAATAAACCAAATCAAAATAACTATTAACAATTGTAATCATCATGTCAGACGGGTGTCTGCCCTGCTCTATGAGAATAATTTGTACTATCAATTTCCTGTGGTTCATCTCAGCATCTTTCCCCTCATTCACCAAAAAGACTTCGTTCTTCTCATCCTAATTTACTTCACTGGAACCTGACTTCTCTGGTTGTAAAACTATTTTTCTGATAGTAGTGCGTTTTAACTATGATATTTACACCTATATGGTGGTGTGCTAGATCTATCACAGTAAGGAATTGAGTGCTTTATGCCTCCTATAGCCCATTCTTTTCTTCTTTTTCTACTAATTTTTCTTCTTTAACTCTGTGCAAATGAATCACAAGTATTGATTGCCTAAGCTTGATGTCCAGTCATACACAGTACTTCCTTTCTTTTTCAGCTGAGGAGATGCTCAGTCTTTCTTTAACTGCTATCATGTGTCTCCATTACTATGTCAGTTTATTTGGAGAGCAGTAATATATAGAGTTACTATAATGTATTCGCCCTCAATTCTAATCAGAACTTAAATGTTTAGCGGGTGCTAAGGTTCCCTAGATTAGTTTTAATCTTCTTTAGGTTTAGGTTAGTGTTATATAGTGTTTTCTTGTTGCTTGTATGTGGCGATGTTGAGTTGAATCCCAGTTGTGGAATTTTTAATCAAAAGTGTCAAATTAAGGTTATACTCTAATCTTAATATGGTTTTGTGATCTGGACTTTGGTGTCGAACAGACGAAATATCTCTGAATTACTCTTATCGGATTTTAATAAACCTACTCCGCTCTCACATGTCTGGTTGTAAACCGCGAGCTTGTGGCTTAGCTACTTATATCCGGTCTAGATTTCCAGGCGCCTTCAGATTTTATTTTAAATGTTATTGCCGTGAATTTTAATTAGTTAAGGTTAGCAGCAGAATTAATAACTTTTATAGATTTATTCAATACTGTAACCCAAAGTTGGATAGTAGGATATTTGATTGTCTCCTTGCTTCTATGGATAGAATTCAGGCGTCTGACCGGAAGTCAGCTTTTATTTTTGTCTGTGACCTGAATGTTCATCATAGAGGATGGCTTAGTTCAGTGACACTGATCGGTCTGGGGTAGCTACACTTGATTTTGCTAGTTTATAGGGATATGAACAGCTTATTACTGCATCGAAGCCTCACAGTGGAAAGTGCCTGGCTTTAATGTTCACTGATGTACCGGATGTAGTTGACTCAGCTACTAAACCCTCTTTCAGTAGGTCTGACCATTCTGTTATTTCTTTTAAATTTTAAACTTTATTTGGAGGTTACTACTGTAAGTATATCTCGTAAAGTGTAAGTGAATTTTTGGGCAGATTGGCTGGTGTATTCCAGGACTTTAAAAATATACAATGGAGTAATATATATGAATCTTCTATTCCTATTAATGATTTAAATGCTGCCCTTCTAAATCGATTGTTCAATCTACTAGAGTGAAACGATTATAATTTACAGCTCGGTCTAATAATTTAAGATAATACTTAGCTAAAAAAAGCTATATGATTATGCAATAGTCAAAGCATGGTAGAATTTCTACTAAGATCATAAAATGTAGACTGAATTACAAGATTTGGTTCACTCATGATTGTAGAATGGCATACCTAGAGAAACAATCTGCTTATCACCTCTGGTCTTGCAGTAAATCTAGATTGTTATGAGAAAATTATGTGAGATTTAGATCTCACGCTCAATCTGTTAATGCTAATTCACAAGCAGAATATAATGGTCATTTACGTGAAGGTCTGACCAATGCATACCAACTGCACAAATGGTGGTCCACTTTAAATAATTTTCTTTTTGAACTTGATTGTACAGTACCTTCCATTCAAATGGATACTGGAACAATGACTTTTGACCCATCTGTTAAGGGTGAACTTTTGGCATCTCTGTTTCAGATAAAGCAAATTGACCAAGAACTGGTTCTACCTTCGACTTCTTATCCTGATTTTGATTCATTCGGTCGCACTAATCCAAATGAAATATTTATACCTTTCCTGAAAACATTATCTAAGCAGCTGGCTCCTAAATTCCCAAACTCACCAAGATTTTCAGAAGACTTCTGGCCTCTGGTTGTTTTTCAGTGTCTTGTAGAACTGCCAATGTTACTCCAGTTCCTAAGGCAGCCTCTTCTACACAATTTACCTTGAAATATAGACCATTTCTATTACTCCACTTCTTTCAAAATTTTATGAAAAAGTTATAAATAAGAAGACTATACAAGTTTGTGAATTCCAAAAAATCTTTTGCCTGTTATTGAAGTTGGTTCAGAGAAAAGGTCTGGGCATTATTGAGGCATTATTGTTATTAGCCCATAATCTGCAATCTTCTTTGGATGCTAGTTCTGAGGTCATGGTTATATCCCTCGATTTCAGCTTTGCTTTAGATTTAGTGAATTATAAGGCATTGTGCTATCTGTGACAATCGTCGATGCGAGATACGTAGATGCCCTAAGAGAACTAGCAGTGTGGCTTTATGCCTTGGATGTCACCAAGCTCGGCGGCTATATTCTTGTGCATATGCAAGACATACTAAAATTTAGGACGACACACCCTCAAATAACCCAAGAATTTGGAGTTGGAACTTCACCTTCCAGAAGACGAACAGCCCGTAGCCAGCCATACCACTCGATGAGACCCACGAGAAGAACAATTCTGCCATCAAAGGAGACAGAGGTGCATTGTGCTTAACTGACAACTCCAGCACTATACGGAGGTGAATGCTAGCAGAGACAGAGGCGACAAGGCTTATCGAAAAGTTATATGATGAAACTGATCCGGGCAACAGGTCAAAGCATAAGGTACCATTATGAGTCAGCAAGAGTGCAGGCTGTTTTCCTCAAAATTGCACAGTAATGGAAGAATTCGGGAATCGATTTGAAGAAGAGAGTCAGTTTGGCAACTTGGTGGAGAGAACCAAATCAATAGAAAATGGCAACCACAGAAACAAGCTGAAATTTTTTAGGCATCCTGCTTCGAAACCTACCCAAAAAAGCAAGCAGCAGGTCAAATCCATCAAAAGTGACGTGGATTTGTTCTCTCGTCTGTATTTCGGCTGCTAGATCCGGGATGGGAATCTAGAGGAATTTTTACAATATAAGTGATCTTCTCGCCTGTCTAGATGACCTCACTCAGCCCAAGTCTTAGATTCTTTCAACAAGCTGCATGGTTCTAGATGGAAAGGTCATCACCATAATGCTAAAGCCAGGTACAGCATAAAGTTTTAGCAAGTATGTACAACAGGTATTTGTGCCATACAGACTCTTAAAACTCCATCAAGCTACGCTACTGGATCTGATGTTGGACCACTATCATACAGAGTCAAGAGCCAAGATTGGAGAAGCGGTGAGAAAAAACGGGTACTGGCTGGTGTAAAGATCCTCGGGAATGGTTCCAGCTTCCTCAGAGTCAACGAGAATAAGAAGGAGAGGTTCAGTTTCCTCTTTTTCCTATCTAAACAGTTGAGACTGATGTTGTTAGCCTGGCAGTAACTCTGCCACGAACCATGGACAAGGAAGCCAAAGTATGTGTGTCTTTCGGAGCAGGCAAGGCTTTCCGGTTCTTGGCAGTCCATAAGATAGCGCAGGCTGTTGGTCCAGAGATAGGTCAGGCAGCTAACGATGTTTCATGGTTTGACACGGTCTCCTACTTTGCTGGAGATGGTGAGAGAGGAGAATGGGCAGTGAAGACAACGCTCTACCTCAAGTGATCAAGAGACTAACTGACCTATCCTCTGCATTGGATGATATTGATAAAGATGCATTGTATAGCATTGGGAGTTTCGTCATGTTGCCTTACGACAGAACAAGCATCGCAAACAATATGGAAAAGACGTGCCTCAAACTGTTTTCAAAGAATAGCGAAGCAAGGTTGTGGTGCTTAAGTGAGAGACGTTCCTCTCCTGATTGATTTGGAAAGTTATAATGGTCTCTTCAGAGAACTTATTCGAAATGATGTTTAGTTCTGAAAGTTCTCGTTAGTTAGATTTTAGGTTAAGGGTAGTTCAAGAGTTTAAGAGATGTCGATGATTAAGAAATCGTTAGTAAGTTATGAGATTTTACGACCGAAGGTTAAATGAATTTATGCTATAGAGGGGGCCAAACACGAGAGAGAGAGAGAGAGAAAGTTTGATGGGAATTCGAGGGAACTCGCAGAACCCATGCTAAAAGGGTATAAAAGCTTACCTTAGTCGGAGAATACAGACGAGGACCTACTTGAAAGTTGGAGTCTTTCACGGTGCCGCACACTTCCGAAGTTTTGTCTGGCTGAATACCAAAGTTTTAGGGGAATAGTGAGAGTTTTGAGTTTGATTCTTTCTTCAAGTTTCAAAACGCTCCCACCCTGAGTCCAATAGTGCGAGGAGTTTCAGATATCTGTTTCTTAATCCAGCTTCTGATCTATAGTGGAGTTTGTCGCTCCTGCAACAAGGTTTGCAAGGAACCGGAAATGGGGAAGTCCGTGGATAATTAGAACGGAGGACACGAGGAAGGCAGGCGTGTGAGGTCGAAAAACGCATAACTCCCTGTCTTGACCATAAAGCCATAAACAACCGGTTCCGGGTCCACCGTGCCGATCGCCGATGAGGTGGAGAGTGGCACGCTCACACAGAGACATATTTAAGACGGTGCAAGAGGCTGTAATCTTAACAACCTCCTGGCCAGAAAAGCTTAACAACTTCATAAAATTTTGAAGCTTAAGCAAGGACTCCTGAAATTTAGTTAGGGTAAAACTCAAATAACCGAACAAAGTATTTTGATGAGACATTTGACGGAGGTACTTGAATAAATAGTCAAGGGGAGGTATTTGAAGGGGAAACATTAAATTAAAGAATTTTAATGAAGTGGTAGGAATTATCACATATTTGACTTGATCATGGATTTGAAATAATTTTTGAGACGATCAAGTATTAGACCTGATCATGAACTTGATGGAGGTTTAAACTGATTTTTGAGAAGTTTAAGACGATCAAGTATTAGACTTGATCATGAATTTGATAAACTTTTGAGATGATCAAGTATTAGACTTGATCATGTGTTTAATGAAGTTTTATCATTTTTGAGGTGATCAAGTGTCAGACTTGATCAGGAATGATGAAGTTTTGAAAAGATATTTTCGAAGTTTGAAGTTTTATCAGTTTTGAGGTGATCAAGTGTCAGAATGGATCAGGAACGATTAAGTTTGGAAATAATGTTTTCGAAGTTTAAGATGTTTGAGGTGATCAAGCGTCAGACTTGATGCTGATTTTTGAAGTTTTAAAGGATGTTTGAGAAGCTTGAAGTGATCAAATGTCCGACTCGATCAAGAATGTGATGAAGTTTTGAAACATTCAAGGATTAAACTTCATCATTTGTTTGAAATTATTTTTTTCAGAAGTAGTTAGAGGAGATCAAGCAGTTTACTTGGTCATACAATTGAAAGAGACAATGATGGACAGTGAGTCTAACGATCAAGCAGCAAGCTTTAGAATTCTCTACTTAGGCAAACTCGTTGCTGCTCTCTGGCACCGATTTGAGGCCATACTTAGTTCACCTTGAGTCAGGTCGGATCGTTCGTGTATCCACTCGTTACATGCAGTTAGTGAGCGGGATGTCGAGTCTGAGGATCTGGAATGGGTTCTAACAGTTCTAGTGGATACAAATGTTTGATGGGTACTGCAGGATATGACCATTAGGGTGATCACTTTATTAAAACCTCATATCCCTGTGTTAAAATTTGATGAGCTTTAATTAAAGATTATATAAAATCTTACTTTCAAGATGATTTGTTAAAAAAACCTCCCGCACAAAATGATTTTAAAAATGTTATTTGTCAGTTTTTTTGTCCAGTTTTTGAAGTCACTGGCAGATATATAAGATTAAACACAAGCTTATGAGTCACATATATAGAACATTATATAGGGTCATCAAATACACAAAGAAGTAAATTAGTTACAATAATGTCATTGGACAGGATGAATCTCAGTGATAGGTTGTCCTTGTTGTGGCAGGACCCGTGTAAGTCTTGCATAACTTTGACCGCACGCTCACAGCACTGGTCGCTTCGGGCAATATTGATTGGAGATTCATCTGTTTTTTAGTGGGTTTTCAAGCATTTGAGACCTGTTAGGTATTCATTTAGAGCTGCAGATAGTTCATAAAAATCTTCAGCGCGGAACAAGTGGGTGCTGAACCAATGGTCAGCCCATGAGTAAGAAATGAATGAACAGATTTTTACGCAGCCTTCTCTGGGTGTCAGGCATCAGAATAAACGCAAGTAGATCTAGAATGGCACGAGAGTTCCAAAGTGCATTGCTGATATTTGGGATCTTTTTAAACTTTAAAAAGGGGACATCATTCATCTCAGTGAAGTGACGGAAGACACGCGTTGGGTGATAGAGAAACTTTATGTCGCCTCTCCAACCGCCTGTTTCCTTAATTTCAGTTTTACCGTTGCTGAAGGCTGCTTTCAATTTATCATAATTGCTCATCAAATCCTGCACAACAAAGTAATCTGGTGATTTAGTCGACCCATGGAGCTCATTGTCCATGACAACGCGAAGAATCGGATTCAACACATGGTGCTGGCAAATGATGAACTTGGGTTTGGGGTGACCTTTATCTTCGAAGATTTGCTGCAGTCGAACAATAACGCCTCTCTTTTGTCCGGTATTCACGCTTGTTGTGTCGGCCACAAGCATAACAATTAATTCCCACAGGTTAAACTCCTCTAACACACCCTGGAGCCCTTTTGCAATTGTTACAGCTTTCCCATCCTTAAATTTAAGCGCAGTCAACGTTATTTCTTTCGATTCATTCTTGAGGACCACGAACTGATATTCAAAGTCATCAATGCATTTGCCGTCAAAGTGTAAGCTTCACTATTCCAGATGAAGCGTGCTTACCAAGTGCTTTTTCACCTGAGCAGCTCTCGTGTAGATAGCCTTGTGGATTGCTGACTGATATACGGTTGGGATTTTAATGCCCTCTCCAGAAAGCTGGTGAAATACCTTTGCTACTCTGTGGGACGATTGCTTTGAGCTTGTAGCAAGGAGTCTTCTAAGCCTGTTGGGTTATGCTGCCTTTTCCTCGTTTATGCTGCATTCTCATCCTCCCAAGAACTGTCTTCGCTTTTATTAGATGAGTCCGTGTTAGTTTCGGAACAATCAGGTGGTGCTGAGATGGAAAGTGGGGACACGGTCGCTTCCATTGCCTTTTTTCGCTTGGATGAGTGGATGGTCTTGGCACTATCAGGTTTACCAGTGGAATAACCAACCTGGCCTCTGGTCAAAATTTGCTGTTTATAGAGGTTTTAATCTTTGCACAACCAGTTGCCTTTCACCTTGGTCACGTCAAACAGTTCATTCAAAGAATTAAAGTTTTGTTTCTTTCTGCAGTACTCATAGTCTTTCAGAAGGTTTTCGAGTTTGGCACAAATGGGTTTATCAGATACATGGGGGAAGTTTAATGTTTTGCTCCATAGGGCTTTTAGCTACACAACAATTAGGCCGATCCTCTCCCTCCGTTCTACAGCGGTGGATTCAAGAAATTTGAAGCGTCCAACGACGTGGATTTTCAGGGGCGTGCGACTCAGTTCACTTAAGGGTGTTTCATAAACTGCCACGTTGCCTCTTCTTGATGGTACTTGAAACTGGACTAAGTTATTTGTCCAGGTTTTCTTGTTCTTCTTCATGTTAAAAAAGCTCTTCTTCAGCATGTTTTGTACTCAGCAACTCAAATAGAAAATAAACCTAAATATTAAATAGGTAACAAATTAAAGTAACTGTTATTAGGCTTTTCTATATT
Organism: Ceratothoa steindachneri; assembly: GCA_963969495.1. Classification (NCBI taxonomy): domain Eukaryota; kingdom Metazoa; phylum Arthropoda; class Malacostraca; order Isopoda; family Cymothoidae; genus Ceratothoa; species Ceratothoa steindachneri. Next base: position 49,262,505 of record OZ018327.1, read on the forward strand.
TTATTAAAAACAAGCAAATTACAATTATAAAAAAATAAGAGAGAAGGCAGACACTAATAAAATATTATATGCTATCATATTATATAATTAGTGAGAGAGTTAAATGTTGCTTACTAAATAATACCAGGATCTCTTTACAATAAACGCTGGAGAATACCCAACAATTATAATAAGGCAACAATAATATCAACGCCGTTAAAACTGAACTAGTAACTCCACGCTTTAAACATCTCGTTTATATACCGCACGCGAAATGGCTGAAGAAAATTGTGGAACTCTACAGAAATCGCCCAAGCGATGACGTTATGATTTTCTGGAAAATTCTATACAATTCTATGGTACATAAATTATTGGACAAGTCTGTTTGATGACATATATTTAATATAAATATTTTAACACATATAAAATGCTAAAATGGCCTATATTACATTCAAAGTGGTTTGTGCGTGGCTTTTCTCAATATTTCAATGGAATAAAAGTAATTTTTGTCATTAATAGGCAAAAGTTCATTCATTCGTACTACAGGGAATAATTTTTTAGAAAAAAAGTCAAAAAGTCAACACCCTAATGATCATCACCTCGCTGCAGTTTAACTATTCGGACCTTATTCTTTTCTCCAGGGAAAAGTTCAAGCACCTGCGCCATTTGCCAAAATGGTCTCGTCTTTAAGAGGCTTCTCACGAGAACCACATCCCCAACTTTCAGTTGATTAAAACCACCTGTCTCTGAAAGCTTCGGATTTTTCAGATATGCATTGGAAGGATGCGTTGAGATGATCGTGAGGGTTTGAGTCCGGAGTGTAAATTGGATCCTCCTTGTCTGAATACTTGAAAGGGAGACTCGAATTATCCTGCAGCTTAAGGAAGGAATTGGGGAGTATGAGGAAGAAGATTTATCTCTGAAGATAGGAAAGTGTTAGGGCGGCCGTTCACGGCATTTTGAATCGAAGATATAAGGGTGAGAAAGTCAAAGTAGTCCTGAGTGGCTCGACCCATGGTTTTGTAAAGGCATAATTTGATCACACGAGTTAATCTTTCCTACAACTCCCGACCCACCTTGAATAAACTGGGTTAGTAAGGTGCTTGATGTTACTAGAAAGTAACTGAGCTTGGAATTCATGAGACACCAAGGTTTCGTTGGGAACATGACCCCCTTTTACGAAACTCTTGGCAATATCGCTGTAAATATAATCAGATACCTCATAGAGATTTGAAAATCACTGAAAGGCTTTAATGAACTGAGAGGTGGAAATATCGATGTGTCGACACTGATGTGTTTGAGAGGTTTAACTATGTCTATTCTACCCTTCGTGAACTTGGTCATTTTAGGGTACTTACATATAAGTAAAGGAATTGAACTTCTTGCGAATAAAGCAATCGCTAAGATTTTTTTTAACAGTTTGGCGGAGGGAGGTAACCCCAAATCCTTCGCTCGTAAAGGGTGCGAGTGGAGTTAATCCCAAGATGTTTGCATTGAAGATGAAAAATTGGAATGATTAAACGAGTAAAATAGTGATTATTTGCCAATAGTAGTACAGGCTTAACGACGTCGTAGTCGCAAAAGGTAGATATCGAAATCCTGCCCTTGCTTCTGATAAGACGGTGTCGATCCAGGAAAATATCGAAATCTCTCACGAGATGTAGTATTAAATTTTGCCTTTGATTAGAACCGGCCTCTAAAAATTCGTTTTCTACCAGGAAGCTTTCGAGTTACATGAGAGAAAGCCACTACAAACGATATGCATAGTTAAGATCGACATTGGATTTTTCCGAAGGAGGAAGACGAATTTTAACACGAGACCGGTGACTCTAGGTAATTTATTTAAATCCGAAAAACTTTTGATGTCAAAGAGAGGCTCAATTTCCTCTTGAATGGTAACGTGGGTGGATATAAGATTACTATTTGGTGGCGTGAAGCATTTTAAATCCGTTTGGGGAGTGTAAGGGACACGTCCCACGTTATTACCTCAGTGGAGTTTTTCAAAGTGTTAGCGTAATTATAAGAAATGGGCGCTTTGGATTAGCGAGTGAGTTTTTCTTCAATTTGATCTATATCCTCCAGGCGCGTTTTCAAGAAAACTGGTTTGTTCTTTGATTTGTGAACATTAATTAAAAGCTAATAGAGGACGATCTGAGCGTCGAATATTATTTAAACGAACATGTTATCAACTATGCCCTTAGTCCGTCTTCTTATTATTTCCAATCTTTTAATTTCACAAAATCGGAATTAGATTTTGGCCTAGAGTATCTGTTTTCCCTAGAATCTCTCGGGTTAAAGGATGCCGATGTGGGATTTATCGACAAATCTAAAATTGAATTAGGAATGGGACGTATTTCTTTGAATGCCCTGGTTCCACGATGTACTTTACAAAGTTCCATCCAATTTCATAATTGTCTTGGCAACAGTGTTAAAGAGAGTTAGGAAAAAAAGGGACTAGATCAAACATATAGCGAAGTGTTTCAAATCCAATTAGAGGCTGGAATTCTGGAAGAAATCGGATTGAACCCAAAGACTATCCGCTCTATAATTGGATTACCAATCGCACTGTCATAATAACTGCTCTTCAAACTACCACAAAAATAAGACCTATGTTTATCTGTTCTCTTAATTATCGCCTAGCGCCTTCTCTAAACGAGGCGTTCTGAGAGGGAATAAATTTACTCGCTTCTCTGTTTTCCATTCTTTGTAGATTTTGCTCTAACAAATTTATTCTACTTTCCAACAATATACAAGCTTTCCTTCAAATTCGATTGAAGTTAAAGAGCGACAAGAATCTTTTCTGCTTTTTCTGGCTTGAAGAAGGCAAATTATAGATACAAAATATAGATACAAGTTGTTCGTTTTGGGTCTAACCTGCTCCCCCCTTTATGTTAAATTTAATTTTAAAACATCTTTTCTTGAGCTTCCCTAATGACTGTTACACTAAACTCTTAGCTAATTCATTTTCTGTCGATAATTTTGTGTATACTAACTTAGATGCTGACTTCCTCAAAGGACTGTACTCTTGTGCAATGAAAGGTTGGCTCATGGGGGGTTTGAGCTCCAATGCTGAAAAACAAATCTCGAACAGTTAAAAACCGTTTTCAAAGCCGAGAAGATTCTTGAGATATAATTCAAAGTAAAAAGTGATCTAATGGGTTGATCCTAAATCCGATGTAATCGTTAAAACAAAGCGTTATTTCTTACCAATGGTTTCTTAATTGTTTGACTCCACCGAAATATATCTTCCGGTTCTTAGACAAATCATGAGAAAGCTGTGGTCTCAGAAGTTTGATTAAGATAGTCTGATTTCTGGGCTCAATGTCGATACTTGGGAAAGAATTCGCACAGATTTGGTGAAGTTGATCCAAGTGAAAATTCCAAGATATGCCGTTGAAGATAACAACGGGGCAGAGTTTAAATTATTTTGCGATGCGCGCACGTCTTGCTACTGATTCTCAATACATAATGTTTAATTTTATCATATCAAAGTCAAAGGTCTCTTCATTGTCGGGGAGAACACTACCCTCACTCGAAATTATGATTGTTGTTCTTGCTTTCAAGACCCTAACCTCTTTTCTTGAATCTTTTTTTTATTCCGTTTAAATACTGTTCAACCCTCAGATCGTCCTCTCTAGGCTTTTAAGCGATGTTCGCAAATCAAAGAAAAAATTAATTTTAAATTAGTTGGCACGGGCCAATAACATCAAGGTTGCCTTTTATTAAGATAAAATGATCCAAAATAATCTGTCAAAAAAAATAGATCCATCGATAAAGTATACATTGGCGAAAGCATCAGATTCTCCAAAGAATGAAGGAACACAAATTCGACATTGTGATAGAACGGTCTGAGGCCGCTTAAATTCAGCCGCTATCACATGGTTAGAAACATTGCTACCCACGTACATCTGCGAGAGCAAGCAGCGCACGTTATTGCCACCTAAGTCAATATTTAACAAAGGAGGTCATTCCACCCCATTTCGCCTCCATTCGTTGATCTCGCCAGATTGAGTTAGGCTTATGGGCAGATAAGGTATTTTCCTAGGCGCAAGCGGGGCATTTTCCCGAGCCTCCAACTCAATTGTCCCCTACGCCAAGAAGACAGCTCCGGGTACTTATACAATAGCATTTTCAAATAAGGAAAATCAGATACAGATTATCTTCGCGAGACATCACGCTGATCCGGTCTCCCCTTGTGCACCAGGGAGCTCTACCTCGAGAACCACCTTATTGTCCAAAAGAGGACAATATCTTTCAGTGCCCAGGTTCGTGCCTTCGAAACGCCAAGTCCTTAAGGCGCCCCCCTCCTGTTGTTCAGAAAGAAAACAACGTTAGAACAGCCATTGTTCTTTGAGCTCGTTGACAAGAAACGTTTCGCCCCCTCTCCCCCTGTTGTTCAGAAAGAGAACAACGTTAGAACAGCCATTGTTCTTTAAGCCCGTTCGTCAAGAAACGGTTCTCATTCCCAAGACATCACGTCAGGATAATTTAATTCCCCCTTTTTAACGTTCTTTAAGAGAACGATTAGTTTCAACGATAACCTCCATTGTTCATCTAGAACATCCCCGATTTGCTGTCACGAAGATCGCTAGTATCTCTGAGTCCAACTCCGCTCTCACTCTTCGAAGACAGTCCTTCATCTTCGCTAAGGACAACTCCCGAAGAACCCTTCTGCTGAAACTCTCCAGTGGACCGAAGATTCCTACGCATCGTCTTCCTCTGCACAACAACTTTGCAATTACGTAAGCTGAGCATTACCTTTAATTATCTAACCTTTTTTCAACCCTACCCTGTGCTTTAAATGGTTTAGCGAACCATGCCTCCCCTTTAATTTTTATTTGTTTACCTTTTTAAATCTCTCCAAATCTTAATCCTCGGATTAGTCAGATATTCCCACGACCCTTTCCATTATCCGTTTATGTAAACATTTTCCTTTTGTGTGTTGTTGATAGTTTAATTAATAAAACTATTTTATCAATGATAGCCATATTATTATCCTTGAGCTCAGTTCCACTTCTTAAGCATATTGAAGTTAAATAACCTCGGTCAATCAGATTACCACGCTCTCGAAATATTAGGATAATTCCCTCAACGAATAGTTATATATGGTATATCGTCGAGATTCTATTCTACGACAGACATACGTCATGGAATTCGTTCTTTTAGTTTGTTTCTCCAAATATCAAATGAAAACAAGTCAATTGACATTGTTAATACAAAAGTAATTTAGAATTCTCACAATTACACTGGTGAACACACTTTTCGCTGACTTATGTTTTGTGGTTGTTTTTAACTAACATTGAAGTGCTGATTTCAAATATGGCATCTATTTTTTTGTAGCACATCAGGGTAGTATAGTATTTTAAGTGTTATAGCTTCAAACCATAACTTAAAATTTCATCAGAATTTGAAAGGATAAATGCATTGTAACATAACATTACCTATTACAAAATAAATACAGGTTATCTTTCTAATATAATGGAGAAAGCACAAACAATCGTACAAATACCTATACATTCTTGGAAGAAATTTTCGCTTGCGAGAGTGTCTCGAGTGTTTGTTGTCTGCACAGTCTCGTTAAAAACTCCAACAGTGGTCTGCAATCAAGTTTGTGTTCTATCGGCCTTGATATCTCTCCTCCATAATCTTGATATCTTGAAGAAAACGCTCTCAGTGTTCATCACTCATTTTGCCAAGATTAACAGGAAATTCATCAAGATGGTTCTTGAGGAAATGAACCTTTATGCTCATGTTGCAACCTAAACGATGAAAGTTATCAAGGAATGTCTCTACCAAATTCTTGTCCATAGTTAGCAGCCTTTTTGTTTCCAAGAAATTCTTTTTCAATGTCGTTAATCGAACTTGAGAAGCTTTGGTTTTCCATTAACTTTCTGATTTGTGGCCCATCAAAACTTATCATAACTTAAGCCAGGAAATATTGTACATATATATTCAAAACCGTAACCTTCCACCTTAAGAGCATTTTCTCTCGCTCAACAAGGTGTTGTTGGTGTATAATATTCTTCTCCCCAACAGTCAAACTTTCTCTAACTGGCCAGAGTTTCTGTTCCCAATGTTTGTACTTAGCTAAGCTGCCCCATAAACACAGGAAACACGGATATTTTGTATATATTCCTTGTTGGCCAAGTAAATTAATACAGATCTTATGTGTTCATGCTTCTCTCTTAAATGCACAGAGTGCCCAATAGGAATCGCACCGAACAACTTTCCAATATGGAGTAATATATATTTTATACTTTTCTTTGAACTATTCTCTCTCCCTTTTCCATTAAAAGGTTACATTTTTTTTCCTGCAATGAATTCTTCTCTTTAAGTCAGAGATGACGAGGTCGAGAAATGAGGCCTTATCCATCATTCGGGGCTCGTAACCCAACAACCTGCGTCCGCAAAGATTCCTGTTTTTGAAGAATGGGAATACCTTGCCTCGTACTTGACTCCCTTTGAGAAGACATTCAAGGTAAACTATTGAGATATAGAATCGGACGGTGTAGCTAACTGTTTTCCGTTTTAAACACCCACCTGAGGAATATTTGTATTTCCCTCCTGTATGAGGGCAAAGGACGAGCTACGCACTGCCGATAAAAGGTCTCCCAATTTTTATCGTGTTAAGTTCAGGCAGTGCCGAATCCAACCCAATCAAATATTTAGACAATTCGGGTACACCTTACAAATGCACCTTAATTTCTAGTTGGAGGCATCAAAAGTGCCCCAAGATTACAAGGCTATAATTGATTTCATCCTGGAGGACCAATTTCCGGTATCGCTTCTATTCGAAATCCGGTCATTCGTCAAGGACAGAAGTTGCACCAGCTTCAATGAGTGCATATAATAGGCAGACGTATATGCTGCCAGTCACAACTAGTACCCTAAAGAAGGGGAGGAAGTAGCACCATCTTCTCCTAAATAGCAGATGAGGAAGCACAAATCCATTTCTCACGAGGAAAGAAAGCTTTGTCAAGGTAACAGGCAAGTCTAAATCGAAATCTTTTCAAACGCCCATCAAACAAGAAGCACAACCATTCCCATCAAACCGACTTCATCAGCGTTCCCCAGGAGGACCGTCGTATGTTATTCAGGTGGAATCAAAGGACATGTAAAAACCAATTGCCCTCAGAATTCCTGCACTAGGTGCACCAGGTGAGTGATACCCCTTCTCGGACCCCATCTCCTTTAGAAGCTCCTCTCTCTTCATGCGAAACGGCTCCCGCTGACCACGGGGTGTACTTTTCGTTCAATAAAAGCAACCCTGGAGCCTTCAATTCGAGAGAGGTACGGTAAACGGCTGCCGTATCTCCACCCTCGTCCGAGATACAGGGTGCACGGGTATCATGGTCTCGGATAAGCTACTTCCACCTGTAGCTCCGGATCATGATCGGTTCGCCCTCGTCCATGATAACCTGGGGTGCGATAATCGGTTCCCTATTGTAAAGTGCCATATTAACTGCGCCCACTCTACTTGCTGGGCAGAAGTAGTCGCAGCACCTATAAAGTTTGGCGCCATTTAGAGCCCAAAATTTTCCTCGCCCACGGTGGCTCAACCAGTGTCCACCCGCTCTCAGGCGAAACAAGAATTAGAAGCGCTCGTTTCCCCGGGAACCCCCTGTGCTTCGAATTATGGTAACATCGTCAACGAGGATTTTACTAATAAGCAGGAGGAGTGTGAGTCCCTTCGCTCTCTGTGGACTTAGGCCTACAAAAAAAACGCAAGAATCCCTTATAGGTGGTAAATTAATTTACTTCCGCGTAAAGATGATCTCCTCTACCGCATATGCTCCCCCCAGGAATCCCGCAGATTCGCAGGCATTTTTTGGCCCTCGTTCACATGTGCGCCTTAACCTACAAACCGCAACGACAGCCTTTTATCCTGTCATTTCAGCCATACATCGCAGGAAATTCTGCTTTACTGTCGTTCATGTAACATATGCCAGAAGACGACAATTAATGGGCGAGTCAACCTGGCCGCCTTATAGGCTGAATAGTAATCTTAAGGCCATTTTGCAGAAGACTTTTCCCGAGCAGCCAAGAGAGGGGCATAGCTATCTTCAGGTGGCTCTTTTGCGTCGAGAGAGATACCCCATCGCACCTTGCGATTCGCGCCCTTTGAGCTTTGGTATAGTAGGAATGTTCGAGGCCCATTGAGCATTCTCAATAGGAAGTACAATCATCCTACTCATACCTGATCGAGCTTCGTCAGAGTTTAGAAGAATGCACCGATATAGCCTACCAAAATGTTGGCGTAAATCTAGAATAATATCAAACTTACTTTGATTTTAAGTCTAAGTACCAAGGTTCAAACCCAGTAAGGAAGGTTTGTTGTTGCTCCCAACGGCCAATAAAAACTGTTAAGCCAATGGAAGGGCCCCTAGCAGATAATCCAGAAACGTGACCCAGTCAATTATTTGGTAGGAAACTCTATTGGTGACGAAGCTCTTCCATATAAACCTCCTCAAGAAATACCACCTGCGCGCAGGAATCCAACACATAGTGGAAATACATGAAGAATCGGCCGTCGAAGCAAATTACCTCATAGATCCCGTGGATGTGGTCCAAATTACATGCGCAGTGCAGGATGAAGTATCCCCTTGCTCTTACCAGATGTCATGAAATCCCCTTTAACGGAGCTCAAAATAAGTGACCAATTATCATCCCATTAGAGAACCCAGCTCCAAGCTACCCTCAAACAATTCGGTGACGTCATCTCCGACATTCTAGGTTGTGCTACAAAATTCGAGCACAATATCCAATTAACTGAGCAAGAGGCCGTTAGGTCCAAGCCGTAGCCTTTGGCCGTTCATTTAAGGGAAGAATTCAATGCTGAAGTTGAAAATTTTTTAAAGTTACAGATAATTAAACCCTCCAAATTAAATTATTGTTTCCCGGTTGTAATGGTAAAAATCCTGCTAATTCCTACAGAATTTGTATTGATTTAGAACGCTAAACGCTTTCACCGTATTTGACGCCGAGCCCTATTCCTTTGATCAACCAAGTTCTTCATTTGTTTGAGAAGGCAACGTATATTTCTGAATTAGATCTGTGTAACGCCTATTACCAGATCCCATTGAGGGAAGAGATAAAAAGTTACACAACGTTGTCGATCGAAAAGGGAGTGATGCAATTTCGTCAGCTTCCCTTTGCTTTCGTCACCGCTTGCAATAGTTACAATCGGATGATGAGACGGATTTTAGACGAGCTACCACATATATCTTTCTATTTTAATAACATTTACTTGGATATTAATAATGGGAACACCACTTGACGGCTCTTCACGCTATGCTGCAAAGGCTAAGAGACCATAATCTGACCATCAGACGGAGAAAATGTCATTTTGCATTCTGTATAGGGAACAGTCAATTATCTCCGCAGGAGGATAAGATCCGAGCCATTGTAAAAATGCCACTGCCCATAACCAAAATGCAATTAAGGTTATTTATGGGCTCCGCTTCCTTTTATCGGCGTTTTATTCCAAATGATGCCACCATTTTCGCTTTCCTATGCGAACGCCTGAAGAAGTCCTGTGAGCAATATGTATAGACCCCGTCATCTATCGCCAGTTTCAAGCAGCGTGAGGGTAAACTCGGGTTGGACCCGATATTGCGATTGTCTAATGCCGCTGAACCATTTGCCATTAGGATGGATGCCAACAATGGCGATATATGGTGCGTATTGGTTAAATACGGACCTAATTATGAGAGTTTCCCCATTGCGTATGCTACTATTTTATTATCTTATAAATATGTCTGAATAAATTTCGGTCTCAAATATTTAACCTTTTTGGAAATATACTCTACCCAATATTTTGTAAGCGAGGAAGATGTGTCCTCTGCTGCAAGCTCAGTATTTATATGCCTGATTGTAGTAAATTTGTCCTTTATGATAATAGTCAACTTATTTACATTACTCAAGTCTATAGGTATTTATTTTTACATATATTTATTTGGCATTACTTTTTTTTACCATGTATCCCATTGCTATTTTATTTGTGATGCGAATTTAATTTCGGGGGGAGATTCTATATTCCTTATAGATTTGTGACCGCATATATTTTTTCCTTCATTATGTGACGTGAATGATTTTACACCTTTATTTATTTATTTTCCAAGATTTCACTTCTCCGAGAAATTCCATCTTAAGTGGGGAGGAGATGTCTGACAGAGAGAAAGAGAAGGCGAGTCGCTGTATCCATGCCGCTTTCATGCAAGCAAAATTCACACAGTACTCTCACAGTACTCACGCAGCATCTTGAAAGGTCAATGGAATCATCCGAGGACGACGCGCACTTCTTAAATGACACCCTGGCACCCTAAGGGCTTGCAGGCAGAAACCATTATTCGAAACAACGCAGGTTCGAGGACGAAGGATAAAGACCAAAATAACGTGCTTAGCTACGCTTCCCCGAAAAGAATAGTCCCCCGAGCGACTATTCGAGGTCTTCTCTAGAAAATCGTATGCCATTACATTTTCTTTTTCATCTTCGAAGAAGCGAGAGCTCTCCAACCGAAAGACTCACTCCATAGTTCCTCCTAAACTCTCTCTGGTAATTATTGTGCCTCGTACGGCTCAGACAATATCATTCTTTGTAAATTGAATTCAATTTCCAATTGCCAAACGATTAATGTAATTGTTAAAGTGTATCATTCTTGTTAATTTCATTTGTTGTTTGTATAGTATTAAAGATTATTTTGTTGTTTATGCAATTGAGGTAATATGGATGTATATGTGACAGTTGAGCTCTAAAAATATATTTTAATATAGATAATTGTATCCCGTCCGCAAGTTTTCCCCACTCTTTTCATGAGTCTTGTCTTATACCTTTGGTTTCAGAACGACGGGTGAAGGAGATTTTTAATGAACTAGACTGTTAAGGATAAAGGGGTTAGTTAAAGTTTTCATTACTGATCTTCTTCCAAAATCTTGACTCTATGTTCGCATTCGGATCTCTGCAGCAATATTTTCCTTTCATCATCTCTCTTTAGAACACCAGAGAAACATGCTGGTTATTTAAAAGGAAAATTGTAATTTAATACCAACTCGTGCGCGTATGCCTTTCTTCGAGCAAAAACAAAATAACTGTCTCTTTTGGTCCTTTAATGTTTTTGCCTTGGTGTAGTAGTTTGTTTTCTTTTAAGAAGATAAGTACCAGAAAATCTAATTAAATTCTTTTTACACCATTGTTGCTCTAATTTAAATATCATTTGGTATTGGTTTTACTTCTGCGATCGAAGTATTGGTTACTATAGCGCATAACACTTGCAATGCAGTAGACCCGAATCGAGATTCATTACGCTGATTACCTCTATCCATTGAGCCAACAATCCAAATCGCTGATGAGGTATAGTTAGGCTGCCCAGACGTCTAGCATTTTGCTGGACTGCCTTGCATTTTACTGTTTTTAGATCATTTGCCCAGCAAAAATGACTACTCAATGCTGGACAATGTAAAGTCCAGCATTGGGAAATGCTACAGCAAGGTTTAAGTAAAAAAATAATTGGTGTCAATTGTCCAGCCCATGTTTTAAATAACGCCTTAAAAGTGTATGTGATTTTCTGCCTATTGATGTCGAAGTTGTAGTTGTAAAGATCTACTCATTCGTTTACATTTATACAGTCAGGGTAGAAGAACTAAAAGATATGTGATTCTGTTGACGTGGAGTTTCAACAGATTTTAGGATACAGTAAGACTAGGTGGCTGGCTTTGAAGCCAGCCATTGAAAAAGTACTTCGACTATTCAAGCCTGTTAAAGTATATTTCTCGTCTCACAAACAATGTCCCACTATTCTATGACAGTTTTTGGAAAATCCGTGCGCTGAGCCTTTTTTGTATTTTGGACACAATTAAAGTGCAGTATTCCATGATTACATCCTAAAAGTGGATTCTCAAAAGGCTTATATGGCAGAGATTTCCTTTATTCTTAAAGACTTAAGACTGAAATTGATTGAAAGAAAACGAGATTCATTTTTGCCCTTAGCTGTGGATAAAATGCTGATGTATTGAGAGAAAGATGGAAATGATTTAGAAAGATTTAATGAAACTACTTTGACATTCTATAATTCATGTATAAAAAAATTGAACTAATCGACTGTGCATTTTGAACAGATGGAAAATTTCAACTGGACCCTTCTTCGCAACTTAATCCTCTCGGAGAGAAATTAAAGAAGCACTTGAATTTATTCTTGCCAAGAGACACAATTCCACAATAAATGACGATAGTCTTTTCGATGAAGTAACTTGTGTTCAGAATTTTGAGACATTAGAAAAAATTAAAGAGTGGAATAATCGTGAAATTGAGGCTGACAGTAGATGGTTGGAAATATTTGCACATTTCAAAAGTCAGAATATTACATTTGAAAACATTTATCATGTAGTAAAATTCTTTTTGAGTCTACCAGGATCAAATGCAGCAACAGAGAGGGTATTTTCAATGATGAAAAACTTCTGGGCAGACGAAAAAAGCAGGTTAAATATAGATACTTTAAAAGCAGCACTATTATGTACATGCAATTATGAGATGAATTGTTTGCAATTTTCTGATTACCTAAGCTCAAACATAAACCTCCTTGAAAAGATCCATTTAAATAACAAGTACAATTCTAGACCAAATTAGGTAAGTGAATATTGACTTATTAATAACTAAAGTTCGTTTGCTACTAAAATTACTTAACATTTTTTTATTTAAATATATATATATATTTAAATATATATATATATATATATATATATTTAAATATATATAAAATATATATATGCAGATGGTTCCGTCTAGCATTCGGCTAAAAAAAATCTGGGCAGCCTAGGTATAGTAGAATAAGCCTTGGCTAAAATAATAATGCAATGTTCATACTTTCCGTATAGATTTTGTTACTATACAGGCAACTTTTAGGCTGTGTGTATGATGTTTACATCCATATGTTATTGCATATTATAATATTTTTCTCTCCTGTTTTCTTAAAATATAATTTCAAAATTTGATTGTTCCTAAACGTTCACACCTCATATTTTTCTTATATCAGCAAAATTGCCGCGGGATGGAGTAGGGATTTTCATAATGAACAAAAATTCTGTACATCGAAGCTTGATATAATATAAAAATTGGTACATTCCTCTGACTTAAATCAAAATCATTCCTAATATAGAAATCTATTGTATTGAAAGGAATTTCCTTTTCTCTTTAGAGATGAGATGTTTTTCCATTTGTTGGATGACTGATTAAAATAAGTCAAGCGAAGCCTTATTAGAGAGGTTTCAATCTTGTGAAACTATTGAGTTAAAAGAGTCGGCACTGTTACATGAGAGGTTTAGGTGGCCAGGTGGGAAATTAAGTAGAGGTTTAAAAGCGATATTTCGTTTTAAAAATATATAATTAAAAAAATACTATTTAATACAAATATTTAAGTGTATCTAATATTTCTGCTTGATTAAAGTTGTCCTATAGAGTAAAGAGAGAGAGCTATCAAGAGAGAGTGAAGGAGAGAGTTTGATCGATAGAGAATGATAGAGTAACAGATTTCCGCCATCAGGTTGAAAAGCGAACTTTCACAATATATACAGACCATCGGAAACACCTTTTAGCTAACCAGACCACTTCAGATTGATATTCCGCAAAGGAAATAGGCTAAAAGGATATATATCTAACTATTCACCATCAACCTTGTCTATGTTACGGTGCATGACTACACAATGGCAGAAGATACCCTCACCTAAACATAGCCGCAAATGCGCGTTTTTCTACATACATCGATTATAATGTAATTACGATTGCCAAAACTAGTCTCTATACCTCACCGGCTTACGTTTGAAGCTCGTTGCGCTGAAATTTGAAAAGGTCCCGAACTACTGAAAGAATTTTCGCACTTATTGCAAAGTTGTAACAGTGAAATAACGACCAAATATTCCTGAAGTCTCAGGGGCGTGTGTTGCTTTCACTAACTGGCACCGTTTTACCATGGAGGGATTAAAATATACACAAAAGAGATTGTATCGAAGATTATTTAGCTTGGATCAAAAATTGCATGATTCGCAGGTATCGCGCCAGGTGATCAGAGGTACAACGACACACTGTCCCCCCTGCTCGCCTCTAAATTGTGGAGCTGCGGTCATCAATGTAACGAAAGCGAGTGCAACTCACTTTTACTCTCTAAATTCTCTCATTTTGTCTACTGGAAAATATCCGTGCGAGACGGTCACTTATGTGGAATACCGACACACGGCCTAATCACACAACTCGATCACATATACATGATATGCTGTGGCGATATAAGATAATTTGGTCCGTCCCTGGGAGAAAATAAAAAGGAAGTTCTTCTCCGTTCCGCCAGATAAGATCGTTCCCATTTCCTTTCCAATTCCTCCGGAAGCAACTTTCACCGAGAAGGCATTCCTCTTCAAGCACGGTCCACGCTAGACTCCCTCAAATTTGAAATAATAATACCAGCCAGTCAAGAGGATCGCCAATTAATTTACTCCATTCTTCTATCCACTTATTTACAGCGCTGAGGAAACAAGAAATAACGTTCATTCCTTGTATTCCAAGCCAAAGGTTGAAACATTTTCTTGAGCGACGAGCATCACTTTTCATTGTTCGACAACTTTCCATCCACTTTAAGATCATTCAATTCAATCTGCGCCATATCAATAATTTTAATTTTCGTTGAAATCATTGGTGATTAATTTCTATAAGTGCTGTGTTTTCACTGCTTATAGCCAAGTGATATATTCACTATAAGATTAATTCAAAAATTGATTTTGGTTGGTATTTTCCATTAAAGAGAATAATTCCAACCTTGCTATTTTCTTTCGTATAATTTCTAAAATGTCGATAAATAAATAATATAAAATGCTTGCAAATAAAGCACAGAATACACTTTCTTTCTTTTTAATCCTCCGGAGTAAATGGTATATATAAATTCACTGTCATTCAAATTAACTCAGAGATGTCTATTTCCTTGTTCCTTGAAAAAAGTAGATAAGATGAAATTTTAGCTGTGAGAGAGAGAGAAGGAGAGAGAGAGAGACAGACAGAAAAACAGACAGACAGAGAGAAAAGGCGAGTCACGCAGACAAAGAGAAAAAGGAGTATATCCCGGACGAAGAACATTCTCTCGAAACCTTTCGGTAAACTTCGGGAGTGATATCGAAGTCAAACTGGAGCTGGGACACCATTTAGCGATATGGCGCTAAAATTATATTCGCCGTGTCTTTAGAACAGAGTTGGAAGCGCTTCCGTCGCAAAACAAAATATCTTTCAGCGGAGTCGAATATCTTCACCAGTTCGAGAATGATCAAATGAGTATTCTGAGATTATTCTGGACGCCGGCTGTATACACGCTACTTTCACGCAAACAAGATTCATGCAGTGCTCACCCATTACTCTCACAATACTTACGCAGCATCTGGAGAGGTCATTAGAATTATCAAAGGAAGACGCGCACTACTCGAGCGACACCCTGGCACCCTAAGATCTCGCAGGCAAAAACCATTATTCGAACGACGGAGGTCAAGGACGAAGGACTCAGTCAAGAATAACGGGCTTAGCTATGCATCCCCGAGAAGAATAATCCCCTGAGCGAGTACTTGAGGTCTCCTTCAGAAATTGTAAGCCATTACATTTTTTTTCATCGTTGAAGAGGCGTGACGCTCTCCAACCGCAAAGCTTACTTCATAGTCTCCTCCCGATCTCTCTCGGGTAATAACTGTGCTTCGTATGGCTCAGACAATATCATCCTTTATAAATTGAATTCAATTTTCAATTGCCAAACGATTAACGTAATTGTTAATATGTATCATTCTTGTTAATTTGATTTGTTGTTTGTATAGTATTAAAGATTATTTACTTTCACGTGTTTGTATCCTATAAACACACGAAGCCTATTGAAATAGCATCAAAGTCGGCCAATATTAGAATTTGCACTCGTCTTTAATTCCCATACACTTAAGAGGGAGACATTTGCCTATATTTGTTCATCACCCCCTTCCCTCACATAGGGGAAGAGCAGCAAAGGTCAGGGAGGACTACCTGATCCTACGACATTAGGTTATTAATATTAGTCTTCTAGCTTCCAACAAATTACTATGCACGAATGAAATTTAAAAATACGGTTGTTCCTCCCCCGCATCTATAAAGGCTGCTATTTGGCTTATTCACAAATTCACCTTCTTTCACCAACCCATGGAAGCGAAATTGCTAGCGGCTTTAATTTAATTTTAATTCCAGCACGTTTTAAGCATGCATAAATTTATATCTATTCATAACTTGACTCTTAGTATAAATAGCCTTTATCCATTCATCCTTCTAGAAAAGAGGTAGATTTAGGTCTGTAAATGCCTAACATATAAAATGTTACACATTTGTCAATGACTTTACTTAAAATTTTACTGAGAAAAGACACATTATGACTTTTAAGTAAACCAGGGAAAGCAAACTGGTAAGCTGTTTTCTTCCTGACAAGCATTCTTAAGGTATTCTACCGAATTGCTTTATTTGCAAAACATTATACAATTCATTATTATTAGTTGTTTTAGAATATTCTTATTTCTTCAGACCACTTTAAATTCGATCCTATTTTCAAAAAGATTTGCGTGAAAGAAATATTCTTCAAGCTAACCTTTATTTGTTGGCTTCATTGACTAGAAAAAATCGTTTGTATTATATGTATTGCACGTAAGATATCTTTGCCATTATTTGTTGTTTACTTTTTGTTTACTTACGCTTTTCTCTTTCTTTTTTACATTCTCTATTTTCTCAATCCAATCTTTTTATCGTGTACCGAATTTTGCGGAGGTATTTATCTTTACGTTTTGTCTCTTAATCTACATCACACTAAACCCACCATTTTCGAATACATGTTGTACTCTACTATTTTATCTTTTATACACCATCTTCGCTCTAAGCCAGTGAGAGGGTAAGGAATAATCTCTCAAGACCTCCCTTTATAGTGATTTATGGGGGCATATTTTTATTTATTGCATCCTTCACTCATTAGTTTTTAAGTTTCTTCTAATTACAGTTTTTTAAAATATTTATATTCGTTTTTAATGATTAATAAAACCGAAAAATTATGATGAATGAAATAAATGAGATTAGGCACTTCTCGTATCAACTTTCATTTTCCTCAACTAAAGATTTTTATTCCCCTCCCTTCTTTTGAAGTCGCCCACAAATTTTGTTCCTCTCTTCTCTCACATTTGAGAAGGTAGGAAATAAGACAAACACTTCTTTTATTCACCCAAACCAGTATTTTAACTCAGGTCTAAGAATAATTGTTGGTGAAATGCGTTCCTTTCGTATAAATCTTTAAAATCTTACCACGATTAGTCCTCATAATAATTTACCAATGGAATCCAAATCCTTTGTGATTTAAAGATATTATTGATTGTCCGATTTTCTAAAAAGACGTTTTGGATATTATTTATTAAAGTACTGCTTCTTGTTATCGTTTGAAATGCTACAATGAGTAATTTATTTCATTTTCTTTCAAATTATAAAAATAATGTTCACAACCTTCTTCGGTATCACCCATATGTCCTGCCATCTAAAGATCACATCAAAAATGTTTTACTCAATTAGTTTACAAAAGGTGTCAATGCAAGTACAGCGGTTAAATCTTTTTAGGGCACTTATGGGGATGATGCAGTAAATGAAAGAAGTTGAAGGAGGTGGGTTCCCTCGCCCCGTTTCCGAAGTGAGGAACTGAGTCTAAAAGACAGATCAAAAGAAGGTTGTCAAAAAGAACTTAATTTCAAAATGTTGGAAACTGTTGTCACAGCAAATCCTACCCCAACTTCCAGGGAACATAGAACATTTTAACATAACTAATACGACTGTCCTACTCAAAAATATGGCTTGGATTGGTCCAGTGATTCTAAAATGCATCCCTAAATGAATATTGTATTAAATTAGCTTTAAGAGCTGTATGTAGAGAAAACACGCTGGCATAATACGACTTGTCCTCGAAGAAGGTCAGCACTTTGTGCAAATAATTTAATCTTCAATTGATCTATTGTGCCTTACTTTGGGACAAGTACTAGAGGAGAGCAGAAATACTGACGGTCTCTATTGCCCAGTGAGTGTATAAATTATATAAATAAAGAAGCCCAAACAGACTCATGTTTTGCTGCCATTTTTAAAGGGACAAGTCTAGTCATGTGATGTAAAGGGCCACATCTTTGTTGTCCACAGGCGCTATCACCAGGGTCAGGCGCTATGCCAGAGGAGGACACCATTGACATTAAGGATTAAGAGGAACCAACTGGACCGGCTCCCAAGAAGGCTAGGAGAGCGCAGAAAGATGTGCCACAAAGGATATGGAAGAAAGAGGACATCAGCTACCCTCAACTGCCTGGCTTTACTCACTTTGCCCCTCATGCTCTGAGGTCACCCTTCGAGTACTTCCCGGACATATTCACCACGGCCCTCCTGGAGGATATCGTATACCAAACAAACCTCTATGCCCGGCAGTAAAACTTCAACACCACCTTTCAGATAGAAAAGCATGAATTCATGGTGCTCATCGGCATCGTGATGTACATGGGGGTCTCCATCTTGCCTTCAATTTAGGACTACTGGGATATAAACTGTTCTTTCGGGCAAGCATTGATGGCTTCATCCATGATATCTTCATGTACCAGGGAGAGGCTGCCTTCACCAGCCACCACACCAAGCTATCCAAGGAGGAGTCATAACTGCTTGTCTACCCCAAGACCGTCCTTGTGTTGGCCAAGACCCTGAAGAGCCCTTAGTCAGCTATATATGCCAACAACTACTTCACCAACTTCGAGTTCGTGGAGTATCTGAAGGACAAGGTGGGCTGCCGGTACGTGGGGACGGCGAAGGTCAACCGTGTTGTCGTGCTCCTCTAATCTCGACGAAAGAGCTGGGCTAGAAGACAACTCCTCGAGGACAATACGACTACGACCGCAACACCAAGAAGAAATTCGGGGTGCCCTGCCCCAACGTCATCAAGCAGTGCAACGGGAAGAAGGGGGGCATGGTTAAGTCCGACATGCTGACCCAACTCATGCGAGCCAGGAGGTGGTACATGAGGCTCTTCGTGTATGCCCTAGACGTATGTGTCTGCAACGCATGGATCCTCTACAAGCGGGACTGTCAGGCCATGGGAGAGAATCCAATGCCCCTAAAGCTCTTCTGGCTTGATATCAGCCGCTTTTCTCGCTGCCAGAAGAGCATGGGGTCCAGAATCACGAGGGCATCACCTGACCAGCTAATGTACATTCCACGTCGGGGGTACAGGGTCCAACTCCAGTGTCAAGCAGCGCTATGACAACTCAAAGCCACACTTGCCCATCTTCGTCAATAACCGGCAAACCTGCAAGAACTGCTTTACCAAGGCCGCAATCCACCGCTCCAGGAGGATGTGCGATGTCTGCCAGATCGCGCTCTGCCTCTCAGACACCCGCAACTGCTTAAGGCATTTCCACAGCCCTCCCACCGAAGCTGAGCAGCAGCCTTCTACCTACGCCACCTCACCCTGAGCCCGTCTCCCATCCACTGATGTCCTCTGGTCCGTTTCCCATGTGTTGGTATGTAAAATCATGTATTTTTATACTTTTTTATAAGTAAAACATTGAATTTTTCCTTGCGTTATATTTCAAACAAGCATTAATTTTTAAGAAATATTCATGAAATTTATTGATGGTAAATAAGAGGGGCAGTCAATAAGTTTTTTTGAATCAGTAGGGCAAAACAGAGGAAAGGGAATGGCTGTATGTGGGGGTGTTAGGGCAAGTTATGATAAGTCAGGACCTGCATCTGCACGCTCCTGCCTCGTCTATTTGAGAAGCAGTAGCTGATCGCAGATCGTCAGTCACAAATTTTCGACAATGGAGAAGGTTGAGCACCACGCAGTGATCAAACTTTTTACCAAGGAAGGCAAGAATGCAAAAGAGATCCATGAGCGCATGGTTGAAGTGTACACCAACACCGCGCCTTCCTATGCAACCATTGCTCGCTGGAATAGGGGATTCTGCCATGGTCGTGAGTGCCTTGAAGATGACCCCCGTCCAGGACGCCCGTTAGACGTGACCAACAAGGATAATGTGGCTCGTGTGGAGAGGATGATCCTAAAGAATCGACGGCTAAAGGTCGAAGAAATCGAGCAAGAACTTGAAATATCACATGGAAGTGTTATCATCATCATCCCCAACAATTTGGCCATGACCAAGGTCTCTGCCCGTTGGGTCCCTAGATAACTCACGCCCCATGATCCACTTACACGTCGTCAAAGTCCACAAGGCCAGAGTTGCACAAGCTGCTCTGCGCGAGTGCGGATTCGAAGAGCTCAACTATCCCTCCTACAGTCCATATCTGACCCCTAGCGACTACTTTTTATTCGGCCAGCTCAAGGCTGCACTGCGGGGACGCCGGGCGGGGACGATGAAGATGTCCAGCTTACCGTCCAAGAGTGGATTGAACAGCAGTTGGGAGATTTCTGGTTGTCGGGAATTCCAAGCCCTCAGAACAAATGTCGCAAAACATTGAAGTCGAAGTTAGTCATATGAAAAATAATAAAGCACTTACTAATATCTAGTTTCCTTATATCCGAATTGCAAAACATATTTACCACCCCTCGTAACTTATAATATCAACATAATTAAAGCCAGTTATAACATATACAAAAACAGTTATATGGTCAATTATTTATACCCCATACCGGGCGAAGTAGCCCGGCCGGGACTAATAGGGTTACCCGTGAGCCGGGCTGGTAGCCCGCACGGGATATTTCATTGAAAAAACATTGCAGGCAATCAATGCCTCAAATCAAAAAATGTTCTGGGGGTAAAAGTATCTTAGAAATACATCTAGTTCATGAACCTAAGAGGAAATCTTGATATCTCAACTATTTCTAGGTGTGCCTCCTAAAGGGGTAAATATGCCAGCGGAAATATTTATATTAGGTAAGATGGCAATTAAGGAACACTCGAGAATATTTCTTTTGTAAAATCAGCGGAATGACAAAGGAATTTTGCAGAATTCCAGTCAATGGAGTGGTTCTTTTCAGAAAATGTTAAAATAAAGCACTGTTTATTTCACCTCTTCTAATATTATACTTATGTTGGTAAACTCTAGTATATAAAGATTTTCCCGTTTTCCAGAAGTAAGGTAAATTACAAATAGAACATTCTATTGAATATATTCCGCCTTTTTTCCTTGTACTATTGTGGACTGACATTTTATATAAAGTGGATTCATATCTAAAATTTACAGAAATATTAAGTTGCTTAAAAATACGGGTGAGACAAAAGAATGGTTCAAAGTATGGCAAGATAAGACAATTTTAGTAATTGAAACAAAGTTTAATGAAGTATGCGAAAATCGATGAGGCTAACAAAGTTTTTTAACTATTTCAAAGATATTGGACAATTCCTTATCTAAAAATTGTACTATGTGATGGGCGTTGCCTTCGTATCTTTGTACCCTATATAAAGTTGTATTCTCCATTTTCATGCTATTCCTTGAAAATATAGAACGAAAGTGCTTGGATTCATCTGTTCATTTTCCTGTGTGTTAAGTTTCATATATAAGTTAAATAAAATTGGATAAGGAAAACGCAGAAAGAGGAAAATACCTCTAAGAAAATCAGCGTTGAAAGAAAAAGAATAATAATTTAGCGATCTAAGACTAATGCTATTTTTTCGAAATGAATGTTACATGATAGGATCTACTTTAATAAAATGGTTGCAATGTATATGATGCTTTAAGAATAAATAGATATTATAATATTTTTTTTGTGGATTCCTTTCTGACTAAGCAGTCTTCTCAAGATATTTTATTGATAGCCTAAAGTTGGGATTTACTAAAGTTTCTTACTTTATACGGCGGCGATAAGTTTGAAATGGTGAGATATGGATGAGGCTTGAACATAATTTACTTCATATGTATCAAAGAAAAAGGAGAGGGAAAACGGAAGATGCAGAGAAGTCTTGATGATCCTCCCGTAAAAGATATTTAACTATGATTGTTATTGGACAGATCGGAATGAAATAGAGAAAATATGTATCTTAAATGAGTTCTCTTTCAAAACCTTTAATTGATTACTTCCAATAAAAGCAGGGAAGAAATACTTATATAGAAGCTGTTATATACACTGTTCAATATATGAGGGACACAAAGATATTGATAGAATCTCTGCCTTGTCATCTTATAGTGTATATCCGAAGTATTCCTGAGGTAAAGAACCATTGCCATACAGTATAATTGGAACCAGAGTGAGAGCTATGCTAAGGAAATGTTCGATAAATTTTTTTTAGGTAAAACCGACTTGATAGTGACCATTTTGGAATTTGAAGAGGTCCGGCATAATTAAATTTGTCTGTGAGATATAAATAGAAGTAGAAACATGCAAAACTCATAAAGATATAATAAACTAAGTAAAGAGAACAAATTGAAAGTTACTGCCACTGTTAATGTCGAAACTTCAGGCACTCAAGAATGATATATGTTTCAGTGCGATTCAACCGAAGAAAGATCTCTTCTAGGAATAGTTACAAACCATTTGAAAGTTAAGGATGGTTAACCAGTTTTCTGTCTAAATATTTCCATACTAATTTGTTATAAAGAGTTAAAAAAGAAGATACCTATGCAACAAAGCTCTTAATTTTCATAAATCTGGGCCACGTTTGAAAAAATGGAGGGAAGTTTGTTTTCGATATACAGTTTTGTTGGAGCATTCAGAGTTTGTGTGCCGGAATTTTCTTCCAGAGAAGAAAGAAACGAGTTCAAAACAAAAAATTCATGGGTAACAACTAATTTGTTTGAAATACAGGGTCCCCTCCCAAAAAACTTGCCGGCACTGACTTTTTGTGATATATCCTTCATTCATTTACAATTTAATCTTAATTTGCAGGACATCACAGAAGCAACACCTGTGAACACAACTAGATCTCAATGGGAGCTCCAGGAAAGAATATAATGCGTCAAACATTACTAGGACACGCTTGTTCAAAAGTACAGGAGGACACTCGTGCATCAGTTCGAATGAGAAAAAGCATCCTCCAAGAGCCATTCAGGACGCCCCAGCAAGCGTACAGCTGACAGAGTTTAAAACGCTCTGTGCCCAAGCGAAGTCAGTCCCTCGGTATATCCCGTGAGACTTGCAGAAGATTGCTAGTTATGGATGTAAAGGCCTACTCATAGGGAATATAGAGGAAGCAGACCCTTACAGCCTCAGGCTAGGAGCAGGGAAAGGTTATGGCAGACAAGATACTGGAAAAGATTCAGGAGACCCCAAATTTCCTTAACCCCCTTTGGACCTCAGATGAACCTTACTTCCATCTTGAAGGAAAAGTAAACTCGAAGACAAATGTCTTCTGGGGGACATCCAGTTCAAATGTGTCAGCTATCAAACCCCTACACTCCCCTAAGTGCACGGTATGGACTGCAATCTCAGCCAGAGGTATCATCGGCCTATTTTTCTTCGAGGAATCGGGCGCGACATTGACAGTCACCAAGGAGCGTTATGTTGAGCTCCTCAAAACCTTCAAGAGGGAGATGAGGACCCAGTTCTCGTTGCTTATGGTGAAGTTCTGGTTCCAGCAAGATGGAGCAAGCTCTCTTATCTCAAACCTGTCTCGAGATTGGCTGAAAGAGACCTTTGATGGCCTTGCCATCCTCCCGCAGACCTTACCCCCTTGATATCTTTCTCTGGTGCAACCTTAAAGACAGAATGTAGGCAGGAAGACCCAGGAACATCACGGAACTCAAGGTAGCCATCAAGAAGGAGGTCAGAGACATTAGTTGGTTTGTAATGATGGCCGTGCGATCCTCACAGCCCAGACCTTCTTGAGGCTGGGCCTCAAGAAATGTACAGAGCTAAAGGGAGGTCATCTCGAACACGTGCTCTAGAATAAATAAGAAATGTCCAAAGACTCTCATGTTTTGATATGATGTTTGTAAACACAATAAAATAGTTATCACCAAAGTTTCCTTTAATCTTTGCAGAAAAATAAGTAATGAGGCCTATCAAAATTTGGGGGGACCCTGTACTTCTGCATTTTATTTTGTATCATCTACCATTTGGGTAATAAAATCAAGGATCTAGAAAATACTGTAGGGTGATTAATATTCATGGAGGGATTGTGCATACCGTAAATATGCTTTTCTTTTGAATGCTTTCAAATTCATCGTTGTCAACCTAACTTTCTCGTAAGAATGGTCCTAGGATAAAAGGCAACTTGATAACCATTAATTTGGAAATAACACTAAATATTATAATTTACATTTAGTTCTATTTACATGCGAAGATAATGATTGGAGAAGTTGCATCGCAAACAAATTAGTTAATTAAGGATAGGAAAAGCTAACGTTATTTACGGTATATGTAATGTGGCCGTGCCAATTATATGTCTATTTATTCACTAAATTATTCATAGTCCTAAATTAGATTAATAACTTGTTGTTTGTTGAATGGATCGGTCAAATGTTGCGTCAAATACACTTAGCTTAGAATCACAAAGCTTTTGGGTGTCTTTTTTAAATATAATAGCAAAGAATATGTATCCATCAATATTATTTTGAGAGAGAAATAGACTTAAATGATCAGATTCCTACATGAACGAATGCAACCTTCAAATTCAAATTAAGATGTAAACTTATTTGTTAATCGATGCAAAAAAACTGGTTTAAAAGTTACCTCTTTATGTTAGCCTCGTTTACCTCATAGAAAACTGTCTTTGTTAACAGCAGTAAACTAGGCTAAAATTAATGGGTAACTTTGAAACCAGTTTTGGGGGACTCGTGGATAAGCTATCTTATAACCGCACCATATATATATATATATATATATATATATATATACAGGGTGTCCACAAAGTCTGGAGACATAGGAATTTTAATATTTTATTTATTTATGTTATTTATGTTAAAATAACATAAATAAATAAAATATTAAAATTCCTATGTACCCAAACTTTGTGGACACCCTGTATATATATATATATATATATATATATATATATATATATATATATATATAAGATAAACGCACTAGTATGTAAAAAGAAAGAGATCAATAATAATCCAACCTTTACTTGAAAAAATAACGAATAATAAATCTCACCCAATAATTTACCAATTAGTCTTTTTTGTACCGACGAACGAAATAAAAACTAAAAGGCTGCTCACTAATTAATGCCTAAACGATTTTATTTCTTCTGTCACAAAATAAAGCTTAATTATTGTTAAATACAACGTGGCTGAGGAAGTGAGATTCTATTTTCGGAAAATGATTACCTCTTTATTTAAACATGATGACTGCTTTAGTTACTTTAAAAACAATTGGATAATTATCTCTTTTACTTGTTTGGTCAAGTATTTATAATACTTAGATCATCATCATCATCATCATATTCACTAACTCTATAATTTAATATGGGGCTTTTTTTGAGTACTTGAATAATAATTTCATCTTAGTTTGGTTATGACTATGGTTTTATCAAAATTATTTATAATAATTCTTTTATAATATCAAAAAACAAAATGATGAAGTTCCGAAAATTTATTTTTATATATCTTCTATGTTTTATAACCATATTTTAGCAACATGATATTTTGAAATAGGAGGAACAAAGTTTAGAGTTTCTTTTGAAAATTAATATAATTGGCTAAGTTCGGAAAATTTGTAAAAATTTACCCATGTCGGCATTTTTTTAGATTTTAAATTTTAATCTTAGTAGCGAAGCGCAAACTCCCCCATAGGGCGGAGTGGCGAGGCCATTGCCTGATTTGTCAATAATTTACAATTAAATAAAACTTCCATTAGCTATATTTTGCTGAAGAAGAATTCATTATTTCGGAGCATTTGTTCCTTGAGTGCTTCTACTTTTTCCATATCGAGATAAATGTCCTCAAATTTTGAGCCTAAAAAGAAATGAAAAATATCATAAAAATCGTTTTCGTTAAAGTTTTTTTCACCGTTAAATTTAGGGTCAATATCAGGGACAGCTATATATTTGGCAGCCGAAGTAAAGAAGACGAATACATGATGAACAGGCTGCGAGTCTTTCATTCTTAAAACCCTAACGGAATTGGTATCATACTAAATCGTGTTACTACATTGGACCGAAAGTTAATACAAATGTGTAAATAATATTTTACTCTTTGTATCTAAATTTAACTCTATTAAATTGTGAATGGCATAAAATAGCTGTTAATAGAGCTAAAAATTACATCTACCGATCTTTTCAATATATTCACTTTGCAAAATCCGGGTTAATGTAAAGGGTAGAATGATTTATTTTCTTTCCTTTATTCCATTCCAGATTAAAAAAATGAATGATTTAGCCAGAGAGATATGACAAATAATGTGTGACTTGCGTACAAAGTAATTTATAAGAATGTTAACTTTTATGTGACCTGAGATAGATAGATACATAAGTCGAAAGTGATTTTTTTCTAATATTGAAAGACCAAATTTCACTAAACTTGGAATTTCCATCTATTGTAGAAAGAAAGACACGAAAGATAAAAAATCGAAAAAAAAAAGTGAGTAAAGTCATAGACAGAGAGGGGTGAAAAATATTTAAGATGGATAATGAAGAAAACTGATACCAATGCAACCCCCAAAATTAGAGACAGATAGTGAGATAAACAGATACAATTTCCAATGAAAAGAAGTTTGGGCCAGGCAACGAGAGGTGCAGGTCATATTTTATTATTTTTAGCATGAATATTGCAGAGCTGGACGCTATCTAACCAATATGCTTTAGAAACAGGTTATTGTTTTAGGACTCTACCAAAAAGACACAGCAAATATTCCTTTACTGAACTGACATTAACAATGAATGCTAAATTGAGTGGAATTTCCATTGCATAATGGAACTCGTTTTCACTTTGAGCAAATAGTGTGTTCATAAAGGTGGATGCCTCCCAACACAAACATAAGAAAAAGGTTATACAGAAATTGCTTAGATTCCAATTTCTTTTAATTGCTACCAAATGTTTCCTTAGCAGTGAAACGTTGACATAACATAGCGCAGAGTTTAGCGACGACCTAAGGCAGACCTTTTCCCGAGCATATTCATTATTCCCCTCGATTTAACTTTTCTTAATCAAAAAATCTTATCATTCTTCAAATCTCTTGGTATCTTTTGTAAACTTTCCAAAAAAGGATTTGTTACTGAGTGCAAACGAATAATCGGTGACTTTGTTTCTTTGTGCTCCAATAACAGATGTGAGAGCACAATAACTCCAGACTGTGGTTTCTCGGTTTCCAATTTTTAAGGGTTAGGCTTTTTCAGTTTAGTTTTTTTCTTTTCCAGGCAAGAAAAATACGATTGTTCAAGGAATATAAAAAGTTATTATTCTTTCACAGAAGATGGGGTTTTGAAACAACAAAGAAAAATTCATTTTGGTGATGAGTTTTGGCAAAAACTAAAGATTTTGTAAGGAGGGTTGGCTTTTATTCTTCAATGCTTATAAAATTCAATTATTTAAGACAGTATAAACATTCCAGAGAGTTTGGGAAACAATCCTTTAATTCTCTTGAACATTGTAAGTGCAACAAGAAATATAAATTTGATTTGTTCTTTACAGTCATCTATGGTTTGAGAATAAGTATAGTTGGAGTAAAAGTAAATAACCTCCTTTTAATTTTCCAGATTGAACTTAAATTCTTTTTAAAATTTAACTGAAATTAATTTGCAGCAGTCATATATTATTTTAATATTATCCATTTACTTTCTATTGTGTCAGCGCACCTTTTACAACTAAAGTGGGTTCTCGGGATAATTTATTAAAATTAAAAAGTAGCTTTCATTGAAGAGGAGAAGGATCGCTGAGGTGTACACTGACCATGGATTTGGATCCAGACATCCTTCCTGAAAAAAAGCTTCCTTGATACTCGTATGTTCCTATCTTGATAAATTCGTATCTTTCCATTACGTAAGTAGTCGCAGAGAAATCTTTCAATTTCGTTATTCATTCAGAGTTGGAGGATTTTGTACTGCATTCTCCGTTTTCGATCCTTGTCAGGAGATTTGTATACGTCCCTGCATACGATATTAATGCGGGCCGTTTCCCTTTAAGTTTGTCGTCTTCTCGGTAGTGACTGTGAGAGTTACCTAAGTGCTTTTCATTTTCCTGAATACAAAATTGGTACTCGAGTCAAAGTCCATTGATCTCCAAATGCTCACTTAGTCGTTGGTTTATAATTTTCTTAACCTTTGCCAGGTTGAGGGCTTCTCTGTTTGAGAATTTAGCTCACTTTAGCGGCTTTAGCTCATTTAAGATATAACCTATCTTAGGTTCGCATTTAATACATTTTCAATTTGGTCGAGAATGATGTCGAGCATTTCCTCATAATTCTTCACAGTGATTTCAGATCCTACCGATGCTTTAAGGTTCCCTTGATAGTCTTTTATTTTATTTTTTCTAGTTCTTGCTTTATTTTTATGGTTAATTTTTTTCCCAAATTTCCTTCGATGGGGCATCATTGCTGATCTTTTGGATTGTTTTATTTCAATTCTCACTAAGTTTTCTCCGTTCTTAAAGTAGTTAATTCCTATTATTTTCATTCTCGGTTCTGTCTGTTTCTCCGATACTGTCCTGTTTATTCTTATCTTTTTAAATATTTACATAATTTCTCCAATGTTTGTAAGTATTTGAGGCGTCCAGGGAAAGGTCTTGACCGTCTTGTAAACACTTTTTGTTTCTTCCTCTTCTTCCTTTTCTTATTCGGCATTTATTTTTTTTATGTTGATGTTGATTCTTCTACTGGTTGTGTTATATACGTGTGTAAAGGGTCGGCCCTCGGATTTCCATGCTTTCCCTTTCTCATCAGAGTTTATGGTGTTTAACGTAGGTCGACCCGCTTCTAGGCTACCATTTATGGCCTAAACATCTGTAACTTAACAGTCTAATTTGCGTAAGGGAAGCGACTCATTCCCCCTTCCTTTGTTCCCCACTTACCTTTTCCTCCTGCGGCTAAAGGATATAAATAGGGTCGTGAGGCTTTTTAATTTATCTGTTGCGAGGATTCTGCCTGATTGCTCCGCTGAATCCGTGCCCGTCACTTACCTTAACATTGTAAATTTTTTGGAGACCCGTACTGTATTCCTTCGTGCAGCGAGGATTTTCTGCCATTGAATCCTGCCAGCGTTGTCGCTGCCCCTCTGCCTGCCTTATCGAATTGTTCTTTTCCAGTTACGTTTGCAAGTATTCTCCTTTGGAAGCTGTTCACACCAGGCACGTGAAAGCTCTTCCCTAGTCACCTCACCATCTCCTCTTTGGGGAATTCTGTCATCTCGAAATTTCCTTCTCTCGGATCGTCGGGCCTTCGAATCTTCGTTCCCGTGGTCTCAACGCCTTTTGCTACGATATCGCCGACTGTGGGTTTCTTCTCGCCGAAGACCGTCATCTTATTTACCCCTGTGGACTTGGGTCGAATTCGCTCATCATCGCTGAGCCTCTTTCGCCTGAGTTTCCGACGTAGGTTATTGCTTCACTGCTCTGGTATCAGGTATTTTAGAGTATTTCTTTTTTTTTACGTCCCCTTTAAATTAATTAAGTTTTATTCTCGTAACTTTGGCCCTTCGGCTAAGGGACCTAAGACAGGAAGGTTATTCCGGGAGAACCTGTCACTAGAGTAGCGAAGCCTATTTCATCTTCAACGGTGCGTGTCGTTTCTGCTTTAAACAATTTATTCATAGAACCCATTTATGTATGCGCCAATATCTTTTGGGTTAAAACGACGTGTGATTGTTCAATGGTGATAAGCATTTGTGACTTTTCTTTTTGTTTGATGACCCCCGTATAATTTGTTAACAGTCAGTTTATTTCATTTTAATTTTGTTGTAAATAGTACTGCAAATACTTTTTATGTGTCTATTTATTTAACCCTTTGCGGATACCTCGTAATTTAGCACCGTCCTAATAAATTCGGGTGAATTTTTGGTAGACCTTTAGATCCCTGGTCTTGTATAAATTTTATGTGTGTATTTTTCTTTGGGCCGTGTAAACCGGGTTCCGCGATAGCCTCTACATTATTTCTCCCAATTAGCTTCCTAGTATGCTTTTCTTATCTTCGCGTTGATCTGTATCGATTATTGCTTTATTGTTAGTAATTTTTAGTGCGGTTAGTGCACGGTATATCTTCCTACTGCATGTAATAATTGAATGGGTGATAATTCTTGCCTAGGCAGAGGCTCGGTTTATAGGCTGTGGTTGCTTGTATTATGTACATATTTAGGGAATCAGTTCAGAACATATAGCAGATTCCTTAAGCGATTCCCCTTTTCAAGATGCTTATCTGCTCTGTTTCTCGTTCAATACAAAATAGGCATTAATATCGCTCATGAATATAACGGAGTTTCTGTGGTTGAAGCTGCTTATGATATTATTTACCGGCAAATAATTCACTCTAGGTGGTAAGTTTCCTATTACTATTATGATGTTGATAAATTTTATTTTTATTTCTATAATTATTTAGGTTTCATCTAATCCCTTCCTTTACGAGTTATATAGTTGATATCTCTCTGAATCACGGATGGCAGCTCCATCATGGTGTTCCCCTTTCGAGTTAACCGCTATGACGTTGTAATTCCATATTTTCTACCACATCGTGGTTCAGATTGTCTCCGGCGTGAATTGTCCAACCGGAGTCTTCCCATTCTTTTTATAGCTAGTTCGTTAAATAAGATCATTAATGTAGGAAAGGAAGGAGGGGAAAGAAAGGCTCAGAAAATTTGGAGTGATGGCGGCTGAAAAAGAGGCAAGGGGTAGAGATGCAGATTAAAAAACGTTTGAGCAAATTATTCGGAATCTCGGAATGAAAATTTAAATTAAAATGAACAGATAGCGTGGACTGACGCCTTTTACTGGTTAAAGAAGCCTTCGCCAGAAATATATTTTCCCATGAACAGCAAGTTTTTCTAGCTACTTGCTTAAACCACGACTCATGATTCCTCTCACTCCATCTCATATGCGTGGGTGAGAAAATGAGAAGCCTTGACCGACATAGGATCTCTAGTTCATAGGGCTTCGAAATACACATCAACCCACGTCTGGACTTTTTTTAGCTGGAAAAATATATTTGGTCGCCCACAAGCTCCACTGTAGTTTCCTAAACTAAGTACAAATTCTCCTGCTCAAGAGCCGTATCCTTAACTCTTGTAAGATAGTTTCGCAAAGGTAACCTGAAATCGAGTTTCTCAGGCTTACACGAAATAGTGTCTCTCCTGATTTCTGTACAATTGCAAACTCGTTAGAGGTGTTGGTTTCCTGTTCGCATTGACTACCACCTAGATGACCCGACGGCGGAACATACATTAGGAAAATCACCCTCTCTTATCTGCCTAGGTAGCAAAAATACTACTTTACGTATAGTCGCAGCCAAATTTTTTCTTTCGCTATCATTTTCTAATTCTTATGTTTAATTAATATAGTTTAAATTAGGAAAGATATTAAGAGAGACAAAAGTACTTGCTGTAACATTTCTATTATTTGTCTAGTCAGAAGATGTTTAAGATGTTCTAACAGACATTTCTTTGGTATCACGCCGCGACACATATTCTTTAAGCAATCATTAAACCGAGAATAGGTAATTACAAAATTTAAATCTAAAATGTGATACAAGATTTCTAAAAAACAAAATCTGTAAATCTTGAGTCAATATTTGGTAATAAGAAAGTTTAAGGAAATGGAGACAACTTCAAATCTCCTTGTTCGGGTTGTTCCCGCCAAATTTCACTCCGCACGGTTTGGAGGTTTCCTAGATCTGGTTTAAAACAACCCAAGGAGAAAGAGAAGGTCAATAAACTTACAGTTGGGTAAGGTGGGCGTTGATACAAGCTTGAATATAGGGTGCAATATGTTGCATGAAGCGAAAATGCAAGGAGGTCGTTGGAGAAAGAGACCACTATAGGAAAGAACTATATTTGAAATCCAGTGTGAGTTACGCCCACAATCATTTAAAGAAAGATTCTATTTTTTTGGAGTCATTGTGAAATAATTAAAGGAAGAGAACATTGAGATGTTTCACGCATATGATGTCATGTATGTTTGGCATAAAATGGTGAGACTGACCTTTTAATATTACTGTTTTTTTACTAAAGTATGATAGTAGACCTATCAATTTATGGAACAGTTTTATTCGAAACAAGTGTTGGTGCACTTCTTAGATTCTCGAATATTAAATAGAGAAAACTCCAGGAAGATTATTGAAGATTATCTGAACAGTGATGCTTGCCAGCTTGACCTAGGAGGAAGAGGTGTCTTTCATCACGACTATGATCCCAAACACATCGAAATTGTTTTTTTCTTGGTTATGGGTAAGCTATAATAAGCGTATTGGAATGGCCAACACAGATATCTGTCATAAATGAAGCACGACGTTATTTCAAGACAGCCCCAAACATCGATGACTCGGAGAAGATTTCCAGAGACGAAAGGTAAAAATTGATCACGAAGTTTTTTGGAACCTATTCAATAACTATAATGATCATTTAATGAGTGTCTATTAATGCATATCTTTTAATGTTTCCAAATTACATTGGTCTGCAATAAGCGACCTAGATGTGGGCGTAAAGTTTTAGTATAAGTTCTTTGTATGAATACTATATAGAAAACTTTTTATATAACATAATTCCATTACACAATTACTTGTAAAGAAAAAAGAAAAAGTACCAAATCACATTATATTCATTATGTTATGCCACACAGACGAGAAAGAGCAGCAGCCATCAACAACGTAACAAGCACGGAAAGACACTCTCATAAACCGAACTCTTCTATTTTAGTTATCTGGGCAACTTAAATAGATTCCATAAAATTTAAGATTTTTCTGCTGAATTTTTTACCTACTGTTGTCATCTCGAAGGTTTGAACAGATGATTTGCATCTTTCATTTTTCTCTCTTTGAATATCTACCTTGCTTTATTGTTTCGTGCCGTTTATCCCTTTCCATCAGAGCACTACCTTCATCCAGGCTCCAATAACACATCGTTTATCTATTCCTATTCCTTTTTCCGTACTCGACTAAAATAAAATTTAATTTTCACTACTGGTCTCTTTTTGCACTATACTCCAATAAGTAGAACTGATTTCGACACCGAAAACTTATGGGTTTTAAAATAATAATTACATTGTCATTATAGTTACTTATTTCCATTGAGATACGCAAAATCCTTAGTTAAAGGGGTCAATAGTTTTATTTCGGTGACTTCTCCAAGAAAAAAAACGTCACTATGTTTCCAGAATGGAAAGTTAATATCCTCACCATGAAACTCCCCTCGATCCCACCGGAGACCACAGAAAAGACAAAAGTGTGCGACCAATTAACAAGGTTAAATTTCGCTAAAATTTGCACGAAGCACTTTTTATACGAAAGCTCCAAAAGGCAAAACCGTGCTGATAAAATTATTGCATTTCACAAAATATGATACACCCTATTATATATATATATATATATATATATATATATATATATATATATATATATATATATTTATGAAGTTATTTCGTTTAGTACAATTTTTTTTTAAACAGGGTCGAGTTTAAATAAGCGAGGGGAATGATTATATTGGGAAGATGCCAATTAAGGAACACTCAACAATATTTCTTTTTGTAAAATCAGCTGAATGATAAAGGAATTCTGCAGAATTCCAGTCAATGGGGTGGTTATTTTCAGATAAATGTAAAATTAAAGCGCCGTTTAATTTTCATATTATTGCTTTCCTCACATGCCACTTTGTCAGTTATTTCATTATATATATATATATATATATATATATATATATATATATATATATATATATATATATATATTGCAGAGCAGATTTTAACTTCACACATTACTAGTGGTGGTGGAGTGGTTGCTAGATCTTGGATTTCGATGGCCGAGTTGCGAGTCCCGTCGAGATTAAACCACAAACATTTGGCGCATGCAGGGTACAACTGCCAATGAGCAGTGCGTCTTGTATGTGCCTCCGAGCAGACAGCTCTAGCAACAAAATTCATCACAACACCGCTTTATCTTCAATCCTTTCTTACTAAATATGAAATATCTCTCTTCCGTCATGTAATCAGCGGAAAAGATATAATTAAAGTCCCCTCATGCGCAAACAGAAGTACTTTCTGGGGGAAGGAAGGGTTTCCTGCAGGCTACGGAAGAGGGATTTGATACAAAACACATTACCCACGCTATACATCTACCTTTGTCTCAGTAGACTAATGGCCTTTGGTCTTAATGGAGTTGGCATTCTAATCTTTATAAGACTTTACTTATTCTGGAAGAAAACTTTGACTACGATTGGAAGGAGACAGGTGGTCTAACTAACTAACATCTCACTCGAGTCATTGTAGAAGGGCAAAAAAGTGATTTCTCTGAGTGAAGTTAAAATACGATGAAGTTATATACCTCAAAAGATAAGAAAAATGTTGTTTTTTCAAAATCAAATATTTGGGGTGGGTAAAATCAAGAAGCTAATTTTGAGAAAAAAAGAATAGGTGTTTGCAGATAAATAATGAAAGAATTAAAAATATTTTACTAAGATATGTTATTAAAACATAGTTTCAAAATTATAATTATGATGGAGAAAATTAAACATCAGCATCTCTTCAAAAGAATTTCGAGATTATTTATACACATATATCTTTGTTAAGAGCACATTCCGTAATTATGGTTAGTGAGGCATACCAAGATTTAATTCAACCGCTTACTTTAGAAAATCAACTGGATGAAGCGGCATGGATTAATGAACATTGAATTGAAGTGCACGAGTGTAAGACTGCAATAAACTAGACAACATGTTCATCAATACAAGATAAATACCTGTGGTAGTGTTAACAGAAAGTCTCACCAAATTAAAAACAAACCATTAGCTTAAATTCTTAAGAACTAGTTCTTTTTACGATCAAGATTGTCACTTCAGAAAAGGATAAAAGCAATATTCGATTGGTGTGAAGACCGTAAAGCTCTTAAATATTTCAAAAGTAACATTGGAGACATTTTAGTTTTTTCCGAGAAATATGTAGAAATTACTTCGAAAAACACCCCATTAAGCTTTTCGGTGCAGGACTGATTGTTCAAATTGAGGAACCATGCTTTCTCCTTAAGCTTAAGTACCATAGAGGACGAACACCTAATGAGCCCATATGCGGTTTTGGTATTGTGGATACAGATTCAGTGCCCCAGTTAGGTTATATGGATATAGTAGAAACTTGTAGTGCCATGCCCCTATTATCCATAATGAAAAAAGTGTTCAGGCCTGGAAAATTCCTAGTGACATGGAAAACATACTTAAATATTCAAAGATAACTGGGTCTTGAGCATCTCAGAGTCACTATTCTTTATAATTTCTATCTCCACAAAACAAAGCTATAGGAGAAGGTATAAATCAATCAATAGCAGGCAAGGATGCAAACAGGTATTTTTACATTCATGTATTCAAAAATTTATGTGGATAGAAGGAATTAAACATGACACGTTTCACGCATTCTGCATGGTGAGTAAATTTAAAATTTACGTTTTAATGTTAGTTTTTCGCTTTTATTTAAATCTGGAAATTATTCAATAAAATTGCTTTATTACCTTGTTATTTGATAATCCTTGATTGAATGAGTGTAACTGCTTAAAGATTTTATTCAAAAGCTCATTAAAGATTTTGTGAATCGTTACAAGCTAATATGTGGGATAGCTACAAATTACATTGCTACACTAAGGTTACTGATGTTAACAAAGCTCCAGGGAACTTTAGCAAACCAGTCTAGGAATCTCTGTAGTGAAGAAACTTATTGTGCTGATTTAGTAGATTGCATTGTATATTTGGATTACTTTAACCTCCTGATCCCTGAGTGGGAGCATGTTTAATTGCGTAAACTTAGGAGATAGTATGTTAAATTAAGAAAATTTAAGGAAAATGATGTTAAAATGGGTAGATAAGTTGAAATTTTTATCTGCGAATAAAAAATATCGATAAGCCTAAAGTGTGTGAATTATTGAAAGCAAAGTATATTAAATATCTCCTTTCTGACTAAAGTATAGTGCAGAGATTTGATCGACTTAGGGAGCTAAACTGCAGTGCAGTGTTTGGGTATTATCTGTTTTATTTCCGCTTTTCTCTCAGAATGGCTCAACTTAAGCTATTTGGCTGACAGGCTGTGAAATTGCAAATAGAAATCGAACAGACTATATTAACTTCCAAATTCAAAATTAAGAATAAAACAATGAGTAAAAACAAGTTGTTGCGAAGTTCACTTAGAATATAAAGTTTTTCTGTATGTAAATCTTTTACAGTGTCAAAATAATCTGAAATATCGTCGGGTGAAAAATGTACTCTTTTCCGCTAGGAAACAATCCGAATCCTA
This sequence comes from Ceratothoa steindachneri, assembly GCA_963969495.1. Taxonomy (NCBI): domain Eukaryota; kingdom Metazoa; phylum Arthropoda; class Malacostraca; order Isopoda; family Cymothoidae; genus Ceratothoa; species Ceratothoa steindachneri. The sequence continues at coordinate 49,298,815 of OZ018327.1, forward strand.
TATATATATAGCAATTGTCATAGAGAGAGAGGGAGATATATATATATATATATATATATATATATATATATATGTATATATATATATATATATATAGAGAGAGAGAGAGAGAGCGCGCACCCCGCGGTCGGGGGAATCTTCAATCTGCGCCCGACTGAAGCACTTCCTGCATTAAGAGACAGCGATGGGCATGCCGTGAGAGCTGAAGGGTGGCGACAGAAGCATCACAAGATTGTGTGAACCGAACCAAGGTTCACTTCTTCCGGCCACGCATTTGATCAACTCCCCCCCCCCCTCCCTTTCCAACGCCGGGGCAAGCCGCTTCCAGCGAGCCCGTATAAATTGTCAGACGCTGGACTTAGGAATTTAGTATCAGTCTACCATGAATGAGATGCGTAACTCTCGATCGACTCCCGCACTCCAAGAGCCCGAAGGCAAGATTTCTATTAAGATTAAAGGATAGTCTAGCGACAAGAGACTATTGTTGTGAATTTCGGCTCCGTTCCCGTTTAGGCAAGATACTCCCTCGACCCATATTCTTGTGGTTAACCGTAGTGATTGAAATTCCTATTTTCAGTCCTTCTCTGTCTCTCTCTTACTAAACCTTAGGCAAGATACTCCCTCGACCCATATTCTTGTGGTTAACCGTAGTGATTGAAATTCCAATTTGCAGTCCTTCTCTGTCTCTCTCTTACTAAACCTACCGCTAATTAGGCTTCGCAAACGACTCAATTGCGATTCAAGTCTCGTTCTATCGACAGTTTGTTAGTTTGTCGGTATTCTTAGCTGCATCCAAGCGTCCCTTTAAACCATTTTCGTGTACATTTAATCCGATTGTGTACTTATATGAAACCCCTTTTATTAATTTGTATATATTGTTTGTATAGTAGTAAAGTTTCTTTTGTTTATTAAGTTTTCATATCCTAGAACCTCCAAGATAATTAAATATTTCGGCCAACGTTAAAATCGCACTCTTACGTATTTTTGTCATTACCCGCGCACATAGCGGCTTAATCTGCTCACACATTTCTCGCTCCTCTCGGACCAAGGAATCCGAGCAGTGGTCGGAATCTGACCTGACCTACGACAGCAATAATATATGAAATATAATCGCATAATTTATAAAATTTCATGATTGATCTAAATAGATTTGGAAGGTTAACAATTGTGGCTAGAGTTGAATGTTAAGGGGATAAGTTAAATGAAACTTGATCTTTGATATATTTAAATTAGTTAGTTTTGCGACTGTTGTAGAATTTTAAGTTTCGTAAAAATAAACAAAAACAAAGTAGGAGAGAAATGCTTGCAGAGTACATTATCTTAAAACTCAAGGGTGACATCAAGATAAAATGAGCCATTAATCAATTCTCCTTTTGGTCCAACTATTCACTCAACAATTAATTCACAAGCTTCGATTGGTACGCCTAAACAAACATGACCCTTTGCATACTTGAAGTTTATCCTGAAATCATTCCATTGTTGATAATAAATATATCGTGATATTTATAAATTCAGAATTTCGGCCATTCAACATTTAATCAAACGGAAGTTTCTTCAATTATAGTCCTGTAATTACCTGTGCTATATATTTTTTTGCTTAATATTAAGGTAAATAAGAATTTCACCTCGATCAAATTAATCTATTTTTGTTCCACGCCAATTTCGTACTTTATTTCTCAACCTACAACCTTCCAAATCAACCAGGTAGGCTGACTTCCTCGAAACCATTTCTCAAGGTCAGCGTTGTATTTATTACACAACTCGTAACGTGAAAAACACATACAAACATTCTTCCGGAACCTTGCACACTAAAGAATGCACAGATTCCACTCTTCTCCGCACCTCGAATATCACAGAAATAGATGCATATAATATGCGTATAATATCTTCGTAATTCTATTTATATGCATCTATTTACAAGCACATACCACCTGAGAACACTCCCAGTCACAACGGCGTTTCCACCCTTTTTTCCTTTCTCAGATCAATCATTTGTCTAAAAGACTTAATTTGAAGTGTTTTTACTAAAGATTGTGCCTAATACTTTTATACCACAGTTTCACTTCAATTTGCCAATTTATTACTAGTAGCAAGCTATGCAGCCTTATGAAACATCACACACTCAACCCCTGCTAATTGTCGTTATGATAGTTCTCATAACATTCATAACTAATTCGGGTTTGCCCCACAATTCGGATCGTAAACTTCTTTAATTCTTCTCTTTCGTTTCCTACTCGACTCGTGTTAGTGTAAATAATTTTATGACCCTCAATATATGACTCGTACTTTACTTCGAAGAAACTTTCCTACAATTTAACCAAAAAATATCCTAGGAAAAATAGTAATTGAAGTTTAGATTTACCAGTAAAGGGCAATAAATATTTTTGTTTGCATGCGACCATTCATTTGTAAAAAATTAACAGGATTAATCGCTCGCCAACATAATAAGAAAAATAAGTTGAATAAAGAAGGCTTAGCTGATCTCTGGTTTAGTGTATACCCACTGTTAACGAGATAACTCAGTGGATACGGATAATGTGCAACAAATAGGAGAGTTCTGTACATGTAAGCTCTTAGTATAAGCCGTGAAAGAACAAAGAAGGAGTGAACTTGTTCAAGCCTAACATTGTTTCAAATTTCCCATTTTATGATTCTACCGTAAGTTTTCTAGACCCTGATGAGACTGTAAATTCAATCATGCTGTGTAAAGTGAGCGTTTTTCCTTTCCCTCGGATAACGTATACATGAATGTGTGTGTTCATGAGCTTCCTTGAGGAATTTTGTCCCACCACATTCGAGGGAGAGGTTTAGTTTGGAAAGTATTATTCTTCCTGAGAAACTCGGCGGGGGCCGTCATGCGTTTGTCTTCCAAGTAGAGCTGCATTAAGAATAATTTGGTGAATAGTTTTTTCATGTAAGCGTTAAAAAAGAATCCAAAGATTTTTTTGTAATGGTTCAATTTAGAAAGTTTAACCTCTGTTTTCAAAATTTCTAATCAGTAGACTTGTGGAAATGGAAAGCAATGACATGAGTATGAACATTTATAGCTAATGATAAAACGGGAAATGGGAGATTTTGAGATCTCAAATAAAGTATCCTATATCAAAATACATCGCTTTGCATTATATTTCTGTTCCTTATTACCGTGTCAATTACAAATTTTAGCGAACAAATTACCATGGCACTATCCTCTACGTTTGCATAATAATAATAATTATTAAAAAAATTCGCTACCCTCACATGCTTTTTCGGCGGTCATCATATGGGTATTAAAAATCGCCATAAAAATTCGGAGCAATGAGGTAAGTCGCAATTTTCCGCAAGAATGATGTAATGAAAGAAAGATTGAAAATTAGGCAAAATGATAAGCGAGCCGTTTTTACATGCAGCGAAGCGCCAGGTCAAGGCGTCACTTTTTTAAAAAAAACAATAAAGTTCAGTTGCACCCAAATAGGGCCATGAAATAACCTATATGACCATGGGACATAGGGTTATTCCCCCCAGAGATTTCAAACCTTCGATCGCATTTGACACTGGGTGGTGACATCTAGTGGCAGAAGCCTCATTTAGCCATTCAAAGGCACTTGTAAGTGATTTGAACCATGGGAAACCATCAATGGAATAACCATTTATCATTTAATCAAAAAAGGCCGCAGGTCATTGGAGAGACATTTCCTCCTGTTTTTCCTTATTATAGCATAATAAATCAAGATGATATCGCAAGATAGAGAACTCTCTCATAAGACAGGAATAAAACCCTCATAGGATCTGACAGTATACAATTCTTATGGTATTTCGTCTTGTGAGGAATTAAATAACCAAATGTATCAATAAAAACTTGAAAAGAACCAATATAGATAGATCTTGCCCTATATTTATCCAAAATATTTTTATATATATATAACCTCTTACATGTACATTTTCATATCAATTTATGTTGCTTTTATGCTAGTTGACGTGTAGAAGGAATTAATGTTATGGGTTCAATTTGATAAATGAAATTGTTGGGCATCACTTTATTCAAGAATGATTCCAAATGCTTTTCGCCCGCTCATCCAACAAAGTAGGATAGTTTCCTTTGCATTGCCTAGCCTATAACTGACATACATATCTATAGCGTATATATATATATATACATATTATGGTGAATTGAAAATGGGTAGTTTGAAATGTTAGGAGACGTAAGACACGTAATAGTGCAGGATATATGAGCTAGGTATATATATTTAGTGTTTTAATTTTATAATCGTCTAAAGTAATATTCTTTGGTGCCCCAACCCCAGTAAAAATATTTATTTTTTCCCTAATATGTAACGTAGTTCTTTCACTAAGTTATTTTTATGATATTAACAGTATTTTTCCATGATATGATCACTATACTTGACAGTTTAATTGGCACTCTTTAAAGTCTCTTTACTGAATTAAAATAGTAAACAGCTCTTAGTTTATCACAAATTTCATAATTCAAAGCTAACCCCGAGCATGTGGATGCGTGTCGAGCTTCACTCATGCCCTTCCCAACCACCCTTCTTTGGGCATGATTCATCTTGTTTGCCTCCAATATTGCTTTTAAACTTTAAATTGAGATTTACTCTCAAAAGACGACATCCTGGCACGATATTCAAGCCTTGATCTTATGTGTATTCATTTCTCGACTCATATCTACACACCTTTAGACAAACGTAAATCCACTTCACCAATTGCATATTTTTTTATTTCTCTGATCTAACAGGAAATTATGTTCTTCCATTGCAACTCTTCTTTCTTTAAGGCAATAACCATTTGATGGCAGCTTACAATTACAGGCTTCGATGTAAAAAAAAATTTCCGTGCCTAAACTTTTCCTCTGTAAGCATTGGAGGCTTTTCTTCCTTTCATGGGTTTAAGAATGTTGCGATATTTTGCATGGTAAGTTTTTAACATTGCATCAATTAATTGATTTGGAACAACTGGGATTGATGATGTCCAAATGTCGATACTGATGGATCCTTATTTGTGCTTTGTTTCAATGAAAGTCTCAGAAACGCATAGTATTTCATAACACTTTCATATGTTGGCAGTTTTCGATGCCATAGGTCTTGCCCAGACACAAAAATGGGCCACAGGACTGACTCTCTGGCTGATTTTTAATTATTTTCAAACCATGTATTTTCATTTCTTAAATAAAACATAAAATATGTCTTTTAGCTTTAAAATTCTTAAAATCATAAAAATATTATATATGGCAATGAGAGAGAACACAAGTAAAGGACGGACTGAGCCTAGACGCTAGACTGAGTTGTAACCTGATGTCGGCTAATATGTTATAACCATAGTGTAAGCCTGAGTCGCTTATTCAAAGAAATCCATCTTATTTAGCGGTAACTCATATATTTTTATTCATTTGAATTGATTTTAAGTCATTAAACATTTTTGTGAAATATAATTATAAAAGAGCATTATTCTCATATTTGTTGGGTCTGGGGCACGTCAGGATATGAAGGAATGTTACTGAAATATTTGCAAGATATTAATATTGTAATCCTCCATATTATTCACACTATTAAAATTAATAATTCTAAAAGCGAGTTTTTCGATCCAACCTAATATATATATATATTGATAAATAAACAATAACGTTAGGTATAGGAAATTCAGGGTAATAATAAAGGTAAAAATTACTTAATCTGCCTGAAAAGTCCCCTAGAGTTCCTCAACCCTCTCCATTTCTCTAAAACGAGAAATTTCAAGTGGCCTTTGCCTAAGCTAAGGTTTACTTTGACACAAGACGGGGAATGGGAAGTTTATCCGCGGAACTTCATCCTTTCTAAGTTTTTTTAGGTAAATGAACAATAACGTTCCAGTCAATGCGGTTAGGCAAATATCCCTTTCTCTTTCTAGAGAAATGGATGATTGCTTTTTAGTATACGTGACGCTTCTGAAGAGGGTTGTGAAACTCCAAGAGTCTTTTCTAACGGTTTAGGGAAAACTTATTATTAGTCTTACTTAATCGCACGAGGCTTCTGAATCTTTCACATATGGAGTTGTATTTTTTAACATAGCCTACAGTATCTCCCTCCCCCATTAATTTAGGCATTATTTACATTGATATGGAGTGTTAGACAGGAATTGTATGGAAAATTCATTGATGTGTATATTAGAAAGATAATAAGGTTTGATAAGGAATTAGAAGGGGTAAGTTGGCGTACTATACTTAACGTCTATTATCATAGTGTTTATGGTTTTAAGAATGTTTCAATGAGGTTGTGACTTAAAGTGTTCTGAGGTAGTATTAAACTATATACGTAGGATATACGTGCAGATTTTCCTACAACAATTATGGAAACCATAGATTTTCTCTTGAAAATATTATGAAAAATGTAGCAATAGAAATACATAAGTTTTGACAAGTTTGGACGGAACTGGAGGGTGATAAATTAGCATAGAGTTGAAAGGAAATTAAGAGTTATTTCCAGTACTAATAACTTTTGCCAAACAAGGCATCTTTTTTTTATTACTGTTGCCTAGAAAAATATTTCTGAAAAAATAGGTGAAAATCTAGAAATAAATCACCACATTACACATCTGATTATTAAAAGTGCGAAATCACTTGGGATACGGTCGATTAAGTGGGTACACACACATCTTAAATGTTCCATGCTCATTCTAAACATTCATATTTGAAAGTTTTTATGAAAAATTTTAGGAGTTGTTTTCCTAAAACCTTTGCTTCGCCATATTTTTTGTTCAGTTTTTAACATAAACAAACATTTAAATTTTTTAATTCATACTAGAAAATATTAACGTGGCTCTTGCAAGAGTATCATTAAATTGTAAAAGCCATTGTTTTAGTAGGCAAACAAATTAATTTTTAGTGTCGTACGTTTGTATATCTCACTATGTCGGTCCACTGATTCTAACGAAATTTTAATTCCTTAATTTGTTTTACATTTTCTTTCGAATGATATAATTACTAAGGTCTTCCCAATGTTAGCCCGGAAATTATATTGTTTGGGCAGTAACATCATAGATATTCTGCCGATTCTAACGAAATTTGAAACTCTTATGTGGTTTTACATCCTTTTTTGAATGATATAATTACCAAGGTTAGTTCGAGAATTATTGAAAGTTTAGAAGGTCATGAGTTCAGGTTAAAGTCATAAATCCGAATCACAATCCATAAATAGTTTTAAGAGTTGCTTTGTTTGGCGATTCATAATAGGTAGCAAAAATACTTGTGATTGTATAATGTGATGACTATAACTTGCCTTATATAAACGTATTCTTTGTTTTATCAGCCATCCAACGCGACCGTTTTCTACCACAAAACAGAACTTATCCAAAATGAAATATGCGTCTCATATCAGGTGAGAAGTAATTGGTAAGAAAAAATGATTTCAGATGAGAAATAATTATCAGATTGGAATTTATCTTCGAGACACCGGTTATTTCGACGTTCTTTAAATGAGTTATTCTCTCTTGAGAAGGAACAATATCGAAAAAGATAGAGCAAACGGATAAGAAAATTCCAATCAGAAACACCACACTATAAACTAGAGCTTTAAAAACCAGAGAGTGACAGGTTAGTTTGGATGTTGAGAACTGAAAAGTAGAAGAGTAAATGTGAGCGCAATAAAATGTATAAAATCTTGCAGAGAAGCGATCGGAGAAATTACACGAAACTTAGATTCATCAATACTTTTAATAGCCTCAGTGTGCTTGGTTCGATCCTCGACACTAGCCTGGATTTTATCGCAATTAGGATAAAAAAACATTTCTAAGAAGAAGAATTTTTCCATCTATTTTATGTTTCCTTGTGGTATGACTCATTCAATAAATATATATATATATATATATATATATATATATATATATTTATATATATATATATAATGACCCAGAAAATGATTCTAAACATCTATAGGCCACAAGTTTCTGACCTCATCTGAGACCGTCATAAACGACTAACGATAGAATGGAAAATATTTTCACTGAAAGATTTAAATTTTATTAAATATTGGTTTAAATTAAAATGCGCTGAAAGGAAAGGTAAAAGCAATAAAATAGTACAACTTTTTAGTGGTAGGTAAAACCTAAATAACATTACCGAAATTATGTAGCGTAACTTTGCCAAAATAGGAAAACGAAAAATTTACTAGGACCAAATTTGGGTATCAAAAATTTTAAAAAGAGCAAACTGAATAAATTTATGAATAAAATAAACCATTATATTGTAAATATAACTCAAAACCACTTGTGAACAGATTGCAAACAGGGACTGACACGTATCATTAGAGATGTATTAGCAACTGACAAAGGCTAGAAAACAAATAAAAAAAAAATTCGGTTGGTAGGTTAGCTGGTTAATTTATTTGTTTATTCGATGAGTAATTCAATTGAAGAGGTTGATTATTTAAATTACGGTTTATTTTCTTGATCAACAATAACTCAATGATTTTCAAATTCAAAGATGTTGATGCAGAAGACAGGATGCTTAACGATTTTTGGTTAAGAGGATATTCGTGATTATCAGAGTCTTGCGACAAACCAAAGATATTATAGATCCTACATTTTAGTTGCAAGCCAGTTTGGCGCATATAGCAACTAGGGCAATTCTGGCATAAATAATTATAATATATACCGGAATGCAACGATACAGAGTCAGGATTAATAAAACAAGTTCTGCTGAACAAAAGGTCGCGTGCAATCACGTCTCTGAATTATGATCTTACGACCTTCAAAACTTTCAATAATTCCTGAATAAACTTGTAAGGAACTTGGCCATTAGATTTTTTGAAAGAAAATGTAAACATAAGGGTTTCAAATTTCACTATAATCGGCCGAATTGTTATGATGTTATAGCTAAAAGAAAATAATTCCTGGGCTAAGCTTGGGAGAACTTTTAAAATTATATTATTCGAACGAGAATGAAGAACAACATAAGGGTTTCAAATTTCGTTAGAATCAGCCGAATAGTTATGATGTTATTGCCCAAACAAAATAATTCCCTAGCTAATCTTGGGAATACTTTGGTAATTATACAATTATAAAGAGAATGTTAAACAACATAAGGGTTTTCTATTTCGTTAGAATCGGCCCAATAGTTATGAAGTTATTGCCAAAATATAATAATTCCACGCTAAACTTGGGAGGATCTTGACAATTATATTATTTGAAAGAGATAGTAAAGCAACATATGTGTTTCAAATTTCGTTAGAATCAGCCTAATAGTTATGATGTTATTACCCCCCAAATATTATTCCCCAGCTAAACTTAGAAGGATGCAAAACAACAATAGTGTTTATAATTTCGTTAGAATCGGCCGAAAAGCAAAACGCGGACCGAACAACATAGTGAGATGTACAGTCGCCCGTAATTAGACCTGCACGCGACTAAAATTGCTATTGTGGGATATGGTTCGTGTGGGTAGAAAGAAGAAGTTTAGGGAATTTCTTATGTTAAATTTCCGAGATAGGGTAAATGTAGGAAAACATTTTTCTTTGGTACAGTAGTTATAGTAGTTCGTGGATAATTTTATTTTGAGAGAAATTTACACACTAACTTATCAACAATGAAAGAAGGGGTCTTAATTAAATTAAAAGAAATCCTTTAATATTTTTAGCTTTAATGCTTGTTAAGTTAAAATGACGAGAAGAACTGCTGAAAGAATGAGTTACTAATTTAGTGATTGTGGGTTCTCTATATATTGATGAATTAAAATTCGAATCCACCCAAACAACGTTAACATACCGGAAAGATAATTTGTTTCGATTGAAAACTTTATGTTTGGATGTTGTCATCATCATCACTAACTCTATAATTTAAGAAGGGGATTTTTTTAGGTATTCGAATAATAATTTCATCTTAGTTTGGTTATGATGTTTTTTTATCAAAGTTATTGCCAATAATTCTTTTATAATATACTAAAACAAAATGGTGAAGTTCGGAAATTAATATAAGAATCGAAATTTTGTGAATGTTTTAAAACCCAAGGAATTAATTACAAATGGTGAAGTCCAGAACATTTATTTTTATTTATCTTCTTCTATAACTATATTTCAGTTTTTTCTTTTTCTTGGGTTAAGAGTGTTATTTCCTAATTGTTTGTGGATCTATTAAATAAAAGGACGCAATTTTAATCCCCCAAATTTGCTTTTTTCGCTAGAAGATTGAATTTTTAAATTATCCAATATTTGGTAAATAACATAATTTTTATATAAATAGTATAAATATATCAAAAGTTTTAAGGGTTATGTTTTTCTCAGTTATGATATACTGTATTTCAAAGAGGTAATAGCTATAATTTCCCTTATATTTTTTTTGGCGACCTGGACAGCGATGGTAGTTCTCTTACATTTATCCTTGATTGTGCACTAATTTGGTGAAAAATAAGCTAGAGCTTTCTAGAACTTTCGATAATTTTTTAGATGTCTGAAGAATTTATAGAACATTCTGGAAAGGTAGATCACTGCATAAATACAAAGAATATCTATTCAACAGATCACTTTAACTCTAATCGTCACAATGCAGACATCCTCACTCGTCATTGATAGAAGAATTCGTCAATCATGGCATCAAGAGGCTGTAAGCATCCGAGAGACGCCTTTCCTATATATGCTGCGAATTTATTAAAACAAGAGCCAAAGGATTCTCTGTAGAGAGATCTGCTAAAATGTATAAGGCTTACAAAGCATATTTCGGCATGCCAGTCGGAGAAACAGACAAACCATGGGCACCTGCGAACTCTGCAAAAGAACTCTGGAAGGTAATATATATTTATATATATATATATACATATATAAATAATGTGTTTTGTTTATTTGGATACTGGATTTTTAAGGTGTTTTTTACATTCCTAATATCACTAAGAGAGAAGTATTTTTATATTTATACTTATATTTTCATTTTGTAATTTTACAGGATGGTACAGAGGAGAAAAGAAAGCTATGAATTTCGTAATCACACGAATTTGAAGGGAGCCTACTGACCACTCAAGCAATTGTTTCTTCTACATGGTGAACCATTCCAAACGTCAAATAACCAAAGATGCGGCTGTTATAATGCATCCAGATCTTCAGTCATTTATTGCGCCAATGCCACACAGTTCTAATCTGTCCGTACCCACTCCTCCAAAATAAGAGTAGCAGCTTTTAAAAAGGAAAAGCAGTTCAAAAGAGGATGAAGTGATTAATCTAGCTTACAGAGGTGGAACTGGGGAGAGAAACCCATACTATCTCAAACAAAAGAATCCAAACGACATTGTCAGCAATCCTGATCTCACAAAGATCAATGCTGAGCTTTTAACTTCGAGACTCAAGCAGTTGGATTTGTTAGATGACGGTGTTTAAATATCAGGTCATAGAAAGCGTCACCAGGGTTTTTCAAGCTTTTTAACACCTCAAGATGAGCTTTAATTTTTCAACAATGTGCTCGGTATGTTTGAGGCAATTAGAATCGCCTGTAAACGCAACGAGCAGTGCCTCTTCATTGACAGCTCAAAACAGTGCAGCTTCATAAAGAGAACATGTATCAATCTTTTCCCCTTGCTCACTCGGTCAAGCTTAAAGAGGAATACAGCAGTGTCAAGATCCCTCTAGTTGCATTAAGATATGAAGAGTGAGGTTGAAAGGTTATCGGAGAATTCAAAATGATGGCCTTCTTGATGGGAGGGCAGGAACAAGGTGGTACACTACCATCAATAGGATTAGCAATAACTGAGTGAGTTTACTGTGAGAAGAAAAAACCTCAATTGGGAGCCTTTGTTGTACCCTCGAAAAATACTGTTTCGTCCTCGTCACTAAAAATGGGCCTTATGAAACAATTTATCAGAGCTCTAGATAAAGAGTCTGCAGCTTTCAATTATGTGCAATATTTGTTTCTTAAACTATCTGCAGTAAAGGTATAAGCCGGGGTCTTCGTCAGTCTACAAATAACAAAGATTTGGAGTGTAAGGAGTTAATCGAGAAGCTCACTAGGATGGATAAAGCAGCATACGACAGCTTTATCGTCTTTGTGATTGCATAGGAAGCTATGCAATCACAAAGACGATAACTATATAGAGCTTGTTTAGAACCTGGTGAGAAAGTACTGCAAAATGGATTGCAGAATGTACTTGATTAGGTAAAATAAACTATATATATATATAGTTCATTTTACCTAATCAAGAAAGAAAATCAAACCTAGAAAACGTAATTACCACAGTCCCGTGCCCCTTTCTGCAACTGTGTTCCATCACCTTACCAGTCGTTAATATTATATACTATTTCCACATAAAATATTAACGACTGGTAAGGTGATGGAACACAATTGCAGAAAGGGGCACGGGACTGTGGTAATTACGTTTTCTAGGTTTGATTTTCTTTCTTGATTAGGTAAAATAAACTATATATATATATATAGTTTATTTTACCTAATCAAGTACATTCTGCAATCCATTTTGCAGCTGCACCTGGATAGGAGGTATACTCTGAATTCTGCGTTCATTCCACCGTCAGCTGACTTCAACGCGGGGAACTTCCGCCGCGTCGTGGCACGGTTGCCGAGGCCCTTTCTCTTGCTTGGAGATCTGAACGGCAGGCATCCTCTCTGAAGAGATTACTCCATAAATCCCAGGGGACAAGTCCTTGCCGATCTGATCGAAGAGCTTGAGATGGGTGTCCTAAACGTGGATGAGTTTACGCATCACTGTTCGAGAACCGCTTCATTTTCTTGCCTTGACCTATCTCTGTACTCTTCGGATGCACAGCCTGATTTTGATTGGGGGGTGGTCGATGACCTCCATGGTAGTGATCACTTTCCCATTCAAATATCATTTTAAGGGCAACTGCCGCCTGAGAGACCACCTCGGTGGTGCTTGGCGCGGGCGCGGTGGCCTGCATTTCAAGAAATGACTGAATTCTCTATCTCAGTCGAGGAGTTTAGGTCGGTAGATGAGGCCGTTGAGTTCTTCTCCGGCAACCTCATCGCCGTGGGCCTGACTACTATTCCTAGGACGTCTGGCCGTTTTGCACGCCGACCACTCCCATGGTGGTCGGCCGAGTGTGAGACGGCCGTCAAACAGAAGCGTTATGCCTACATGCGCTATAAGCGCCGCCCGAACGATTTCACTGTCGCTGAATTTCGTTGGGCTAGGGCTAGGTTCCGGTATATTTCGAAGCACGCCCGCTGCTCTTCTTGGCGGGCATACGTGTCTTCACTTAACGGGAAGACCCCTTAAGTTGAGGTGTGGAAGCGAGTCAAAAGGATTCGGGGCAAGTTCTCGCAGGACCCCCCTCCCGTTCTCCAGGAAAATGGGACCGCAATCTCGGACCCCGCGTCCGTCGCGGAATCCTTAGCGACCGCTTTTTCCGCATTCTCTAGCCGTGATGCTGCTCCGCCAGCATTCAATGCACGTCGTGATGTTGCGGAAGGCCGCCGGCTGGACTTTACCTCCAGAGGCGGAGAACCCTTCAACGACAAGTTTACTGTGAGTGAGTTGCGCTCCGCCCTTGCTTCGTGCGCGGACACCGCCCATGGTCCGGACGATGTCCCGTACGCCATGCTTCGACACCTGGGTGAGCGAGGCATGGCCTTTCTCTTAGATTTGTTTAACAGGATCTGGGTGGAAGGTCTTCTCCCAGACTCCTGGCGAATCGCATCTGTGCTCGCCTTTCGCAAACCGGGGAGAGATCACCCTACTCCGACCGGTTTCCGCCCAATCTCTCTAACCTCTTGCGTGTGCAAGTTGATGGAGAAATTGGTAAATGTTAGATTAGCCTTTTTCCTGGACAGCGGAGGCCATCTGTCTTCCGCACAGTGCGGCTTCCGCAAGTTCCACTCCGCGTCGGATGCTCTGCTTCGACTGGAAAATGCCGTCTGCGAGGCCTTCCTTCGTAGACAGCACTACGCCACGGTCTTTTTCGATCTGGAGAAGGCCTATGATACCGCATGGAGATACGGTATCATAGAGACTCTCCACACGATGGGGGCGAGGGGCCGCCTCCCAATGTTTATATCTGAATTTTTGCGAGATCGTCGATTCTGCGTACGGGTGGGGAGCGCTCTCTCCGGCCCAAAGGAGCAGGGAGAGGGTGTCCCGCAGGGAAGTGTCCTCAGTGTCACACTCCTTGCCCTGAGCATCAACGGCGTCACCTCGGTGCTGCCGGAAGATGTTCTCGCTACGCTCTACGTGGACGACCTTTCGATCTCTTTTGGCGCAGCCCAGATGCCAACTCTGAAGCGTCGACTCCAACAGGCATTGAACCGCGTTTCTCGCTATGCCGAAGCGCACTGGTTTCGGTTTTCTTTGGCCAAGACTAAGGTGGTGTACTTCTGCCGACATCCACGGCTTCACCCCGACCTAGATTTGTTTCTTAATGGGGTGCGCCTGGATGTGGTGGAGTCGCACCTCTTCCTTGGTCTTGTATTCGACCGACGCCTCACCTGGGAGGCTCATATTCGCAGCCTTAGGGTTTCTTGTACACGCGCCATGGACATTCTCCGTTCCGTGACGTTCAGCGCTTGGGGCGCTGATAGGGCTACTGCCCTACTTTTTTATCGATCTTTTGTTCGTTCGAAGCTCGACTACGAATGCGAGTTTTATGCATCCGCAGCCAAGCGTTTATTGCGGAAGGCAGATTCGATCCACCACACCGGCCTTCGCCTTGCGACCGGTGCCTTCCGCACTTCCCCCATTGAGAGCCTGTTGGTCGATGCTGGGGAGCTGCCACTCGCTCTGCGCCGCGTGCAGTGCATCACTCGCCTGTACGCGCGAGCCCGCCGCCTCCCTCAGTCGCCAACAGCTTTCACTGCATCCGCAGCTGATTTCGATGGTGCCTATGCCGCCGAGAGACGCCAGTCATACCCTAAGCCCTTATGGTTTAGGGCTAGGAAACTCCTTCGAGAGATAGATATAGCTCTCGGGCCGGTGGCGCCCCTGGTTCTGCCCAGGACGCCTACTTGGAGCGTACCACATTTGGCTATTTGTCGCCACGCCTCTGCTCCCAAAGCTTGTTCTGCGACGGGAGTATTGCGTTGGACCTTTTTGGAGCACACATCGTGTCACACTGGAACCGTGCCAGTGTATACGGATGGCTCCAAGTCCCAAGAGGGGGTCGGCTTCCACGCTGTATCCCCTCTGTTTGAAGTCAGCGGGGCTCTGCCAGGCGCTGCGTCTGTCTTCACGGCCGAGCTGGTGGCAATACACCACTCGGTACGGAAGATTATGCAACGTGCCTGGTTCGGAGACCGGATTGTGATCTATAGCGACTCACAAAGTGCCCTGAGTGCTCTCGGGGCATTGGAATCTCCGCATCCCCTGGTTCGCGATATCCGTGACGCCACGGTTTTGGCGAGCCGGGCAGATGTCGAGATTATCTTCTGCTGGGTTCCTGGACATGTAGGAATTGCGAGGAATGAGCGCGCCGATGAGGGCGCCAAAGAGTCCGCGAGGACTCTGCGACCGGACCAGCGTTTCGCTCTTCCTCACACCGACTACATGGCAGAAATACGGGCAGCTCTTCGGACTGCTTGGCAAAGAAGATGGGAGACTGTCGAAGGGAACTTAAAGTTGCGTGCCATTGCGCCACGACTGTTCCCATAGACCTATCCCCCAATGCCGCGGCGGCTTCAGGTTGCTTTTTGTCGTCTCCGAATCGGACACACTCGTGTGACGCATCGCTATTTGATGGAGCGCTCGCCTGCGCCCTATTGCAACGACTGCGTCGTCCCCCAGACTGTTGGGCACATTCTTGTCGAATGTCCCAGTCTGGGTGATCTTCGCGCACGATACCTGTCCCAGTACCGGGATGGGCGGGGTCGCTACCGCCTGACCCTTGTGGTCGGTTCAGATTCATGCACATTGACTTGTGGACTTGTTGACTTCTTGGGGGAGGCCGGCCTTCTCCCTATTATTTAAGCAAGGTTTGTTTTTGTTTTTTGTTTTTTTTCTTTAGTTGCACGCTCCTGCGCCGGGGGGACCTCTTCCCGACGCACCAGCTTGCTTCCTTTCCCCCTTTCGGGGTGTTGTTGTTTTTTTCGCTTTAATTTTATTTTAAAGTAGCCTAGAACTAGGCCAGTTTTAATACGGTCTAAACAGAGACAAGATGTGATATTATTTATTACAGTCCCTTTTATAACCCTAAGGGTATGTTACAAAAAACATTGTGAAAGATATCCAATTTCCATCAATCATAAATCATTTCTAGAAGCCCATATTTGTGTAATATAACTCTGATATCGACTTAAAGAAGATTCAATGCGATACTTCTTACTTCTTGAGCAACCAATTACCGCTAGCAACCCCTATATGGTGACACATGGAACTCTCCACTACTTGCAGAGTAATTATTCTTACAACCACAGGAACGGCACAAACTTGTCATAAAAAATAATTTCTTCGCTCCACGCCAAGTGCCAACATTCACAGCAACCCCTATGTAGCACTACACTCACGTGAGCTGCAAGTTTATTGACCTTCTCAATTATTCTTAATTTTGAGCGTCTTTATATAACCAACCCGAAATTAGGGACCCTATAACAGCTTCACTACCATCCACTATACTTTATCTCGGTTACAGTATAACTTTTAGGATTCAATATTAATGAAATTATTATTTTTGAAATCATATTGACTGTCGAGGAATAGGTCTCCTCACTAGATAATATATATATATATATATATATATATATATATATATATATATATATATATATATATATATATATATATATATAAATCTGTATCTATTTTTTGGGAGGAAAGAGATAAAGACAAAGGAAATATGTATATATAAATATATACAGTTATACATAGATATATCATCTAATGTACGTCCACGTCCTTGCTATTTATAAGTACGTTAACTTCGTAAATGCCATTCGTTAGTTACAATGTATAAGAGTGCAAGTTAATGCAGGGGCCGATAGCGTTTAACTACGTTTACCAAGTTTACCAATTTCTAAATATATGACCATATATATATACCTTGTGACAACGTGTTGTATAAGTGGTGTTAATTATTTCTTGGTAGTAAAATAATTATCCTGGCCATGATGAATGTCGAGGTATACCTGTGTAGACTAGCTCGACGCTCAGAGTTTTGCACAAGACATAACTCAGCAGCCACAGGCTGCTGAGTTATGTCTGGCAATTAGTAAAGAGTGCGAATTACGATTGACCGAGTTTAGATTAATAGCTTGCCAAGTTCAAGTCAAAGGATATATAAAGACAATGCCGCTGTCGTAGAATGCCCCTCCTTTTTGTTCTAAAAGTGCTAAGTGTCTAATATATTGATATTATAATAATATCTTGAAGAATAGAGCCGTTGGAAACACGTAAGGATATAGAGATACGCACAATAATTCCCAAAATAAACTTATATTTTAACTCTAACAAATGAATACAGAAAATTTAAACATTAACCACAGCAATACTCCGAATATTATAATAAACAAGAATTAATTAAATTAGTTTGATCCTCTAAAATTGGTTAATTTCTCTACACACAGCAATATATAAGATTTAGGCTTACGGACTCTACTGGAGTTTAAATCCCTCAGGAATGTTATTGTCTCACGATGCGTGCCACCTGGCCAGATGTAGGTGGGCAGGATCACGATGTCCTTTGGGCAAGGGTAGCAGCTGGGGGGTCCACACGGTATTCCGAGGGGGGGAGGTTCTTCAAGCACGAAAAAAATTACGGTGCTTTATGCTGCACCAAGGTAGTCGTGGTCTCTCTGGCGAGAGGGAGTCGAACTTGGTTCTTAAACCAAGTTAACATGGAGTGGGGTAGCCCGATCTTAATTCGGGGACTTCGTCACCTGGAGACTGACGTATAGTACCCCGATTTTCCTCAGTGTTCGTTATTTATAAGTTGTCACCCCGATGGGAGAGTGATAAGAGGGGGAAAGGCTTGATTGCGGGCCCAGGAGGGTTCTTATGCCCAACGGTTTTTTACACCGAGTCTTACATCGGCTCCTCGTTAGCCTTCGAGCTTGGGAGGAACACGTATCTAATTTCTTATTTGACGTGAAATTGAATCTCACTCTCCTGGGTGAGATCTTGCATTTTAACCTTTAGGTCTTTCATAGCGCCAAGTCGTGCGGCGCTGCGGTTACGCGCTTGACCCGATGATGCCTGGGGCCGGATGTCTTTGTGGTAACCGTTTCGTGACTCCACCACGAGTAAACGGTGGGAGAAGTGACGATTCCCCTATAATTTTAATAAATATGAAAAAGGGGCAATTTATATATATATATATATATATATATATATATATATATATATATATATATATATATATATATAATATATATATATATATATATATATATATATATATATATATATATATATATATATATATATATATACAACAGGGGGAACAAATGACTTATGGTAGTTCAATGAATTGACTGAAGATTAACGAGGTGATCTGGGGATGACCATACACGATCGCTTCACCTTCAAGGGCGGGCAAATTGGATAGGGGGTCGAAGACAACGGTGCAGGTCTTCAAGAAGATATTTCGGGAAGTCTTAACTCTGAGGGCTTGTATATGGGGTTAGATTACTTCGTGATGAAGAATGAGATTTTCTCTGCTCTAGAGATACGTAATCTCAACTCGAGACGATTCTGCTGATCAGCAGGAAGTCTCAGTCTCGAAATACGAGAATCTTGAAGGGTGATCAAGATGAAAGGGCCGCACAACTCTCCGGGAAAAAGAGGGCTTGATAGATTTCTCTGAACAGGAGCCAAATCTTAACAAGGGTAGATCTGCTCATGAGATCTACGACTACGTATGACGACGAGATACGGGGTTTACGTGAAACAGACGGCAGTCAGGACGGAGTGAATGGCGGACTTTCAATCTCCTCGAGGGATGGTGAGCTTCGGGTAGCTGCTCTGCTATACGCCTCAGGGCCTTGCGGTCCCCAAGGAATTCTAGCGCCATTCTAAGCAAACACAAATCATGATAACGCGTCGTTCCAGACAATCAAACTCGCCTCACGATATATGAGTAGGGTTAATATGGCCGCGCACGGCGTTATCGCAGGGAGGGGAGGGGGCGATTGGCGTCTGAAAATAAACACCGCTGGCATGGATGATTAAGCGAGAGATGGATTCTTCCTCGATGTTCTAAAATTCTTACGCTAGCTTAGGTGGTCTTGAAAGAATAGATGAGTATCGCCAAGGGCTTTCTCTCACACTGGTCCTTCGAAGGCATTCTCTCACAATGAAGACATGGAATCCAATGCCATGATGGAACTACATCAATTATTGAGTTATTAGCAACAAAGCAAGGAGAAATACCTCTTCTACTTTTGTTTTAACAAAGTTAGCCCCTCAAGTGCTGAAAGTATGCAAAATCATTATGAAAAAGGTAAATTTTGAAATAATATTCTTCCAAGCAATCTAACTAGAAATACTTGAATTACATATAAAATGACAATACAAAAGCTTTCTTTTCATTACCTAAAAATTACTTTCGTCTAAGCAGATACAGTGTCCGTTTAGACTCCATGCGGGATATATGTGTCGTGCTATTGCTCCTTGATACACTATTTTTTTCTAGCTTAAATTCGGTGAATTCGGCCCAGACAAAAGCGAAATCATAATTTGGGTCATTGTGAAACAATTCAGAGAGCAAAATAAGGAGTAAAAGTTAAGGATTGATGTATACTAACGGAAGATCACGCTATGAACACGTGGTGATCGACAGGCAGTGACCATGCCCTCAGTGACTTGTTCAGCGCAATGGTCGGCGTGCTTAGCCACCCCAGGAAGATTGCTGAAGCGGAATTTAAACCGCTCTCCTTCAGCGTCACCAGCGGAGACCTCCACGCTAAAGAAGACTGCCCGAAGCCTGGAGCCCGAGTTCTCACAGGCAGAGGAGGCTCCCAGCGATGATAGCGGTCGCCTCGTCATCGACGAAAGCCCTCAGACCGAGGAGGCCCAGCAGGAGAATGAGGCAGGCTGAGTAACAGTCTCCTCATTCCTAACGAAGCACCCGGCCCAAGTTCAAACTGGTGCACCAGGATAACACCTTCAGTGTCTACCAGACGGTAACGGAGCTGGAGAGCGCACACTCAGGCCTGCAGATTAACATTCGCCCCACTCTCACTAGCGAATACGTCCTCACCCCGAAAGACGATGGGTCGGAAGCCCTGCTTCGCCTTCTTGACGAGGAGGGGGTTAGAGTGAACTGCTCGACCCTAGCGTGAGGAGGAACAATGTTGTGCTTGAGCGCTACCCAACTAATCTCCCCCTCCAGGCTGTCGAGGCCCACCCCCACGTCCTCTCTGCAACACGGCTCCGGGCGCACAGAGACAAGGTCCCCACGAGGAGGATCTTGCTAGTGTACGAGGGGCCTCCGCCCCCCAAGCTGGACCTGGAAAGCTGGGGCCGCTACGACTTGCGCCCCTACCAGGGTGAACCTGTGAGGAAGATACAAGTGCCAGCGCTTCGGGCACCTGCAGGCCACGTGCCAAAACCCCGTCAGGTGCGGCGTGTGAAGCCAAGCGCACCCGACAGAGCAGTGCATCGGTCACCACAAGGCTAGCGATGCCACCACGGCACGATGCCCCAACTGCACCAAGAGGCACCACGCGTGGAACGTGATCTGCTCCGAGCGCATAAGGAGGATGCCACAGGGACACCGGCAGCAGCAGCAGAGAGAACCACGTAGACCCCCCCTCCCCAGCAACAAAGGCAGCAGCAGCAGGGGAAACCACGTGGGCCTTCCCATCAACAAGAAAGCCGACGCCTTGTCCCTGCACAAACACCAAACAGGCTGGCGTAGGCCTCATACCCGCCCCCACCCCTCAACAGCCCGGCACAGGTCAGTTCAAGGAGGGACGGGCAGCGAGAGGGGAGACCAGCAACCGCCCCACCGGCAAATCCGCTCAAACCTCCACCCAGCCCGTAACCTCCTTGGACCCCAAGCCACAGAGGAGGGAGAGACACAGGCGTTGGTCCCACCACGCCCACCCCGGCGAGAAGCAGTCCACCGTGCTACTTAATGCCCAACCACTGACGGGGTCTCGACGTGGATCCCAGGTTACGGTAAACCACTCAATGAGGAGGGCAGAGCCATTGTGGACGTCATCCTCGCATGTGTGCTACAGCTTGTGAAGAAGCTGCTCGACCGCTGGCAGGGCACCACCATCCCCAACAAACAGGCCCTCGACGCACTCCTCCGTGAAGAGGTGTTCACCACCGTCACAGAGGGTGCCCTCCAGCCCCCACCATCATCTATCACACCGAAGCGTCCCATCCGACACCCTCTGCACCCACCGCACGGCCACAACCAAGATGGAGGCGCAAAGTGATAGCCCCGCCCACGCGCCGGTGCCCACGCTGTGTGCTGCAGTGGAATGTGCAGGGCCTTTGCCCCAAGAAACACCAAGTGCTGCAAGTCGTCTTTGAGGAGGACCTGGACCTAGTTCCCTGCAGGAGATTCTCATGCCAGCCGGCTTTGAGTGGCGTGTGGCAGGATACACCCTTCACTCGCTTCCGGCTGGCGACGAAAATGGGCGTTGCTGGGCAGCCCTTATACGGAACACCATCCCGAAAAGAGGATCGACGCACCCATGCACTGTGAGGACGGCGTGGATGTCCTGGCACTGGAGCTGCAGTTGGGGCCGCTCACTCTCACGGTATATAATATATACAGGAGCGAGCGGTACCTGCTGGATGCTGGAAAGCTGCTCTCCCTCGCATCCTACTCCAGCCTCCTTGTGGCGGGCGACTTCAATGCACACCACCCCGTGCTGCACTCTGTGTCACCCACTAACGTGCCAGGCACCACCTTGCCAACCTGATTGAAGAAGTCCCTGACGTCCGACTACTGAACACCGGGGAGGCCACGCACGTCCATAGGGGGCGGCTCGACCTCACGCTGATGTCAAGCGACCTTCAGCGCGGCGCCACCTGGCAGGTCCACCCTACCCTCACCAGTGACCATTATGGGACCCTCATGGCCCCACCAGCTCCTCCTTTTCCGCCGCCCCAGTGGAACGTCAGGAGGGCGGATTGGGCAAAGTTCCGAGCCGCCCTGGACGAATGGTGGTCCACGTATGTGCCACCTACGGACCTGCACCAGCAGGAGAGGGACCTTACGGCGGCCATAGAGAGTGCAGCAGACGCGACCATTGCCAGGACAGCCTCTAACCGCTGCCGGCGCCTGGACTAGTGGTTTTATAACGGGGAAGTCGGGAAGCACAATCACCGCGTCAACGTCTACGAGAAGTGCCCGACCGGCATCAACCTGCAGCTCCTGCAAGCCATAGTATCCCGCGCGCGACAGGTGTCCCTATGCACCAGGGAGGCAGAGTGGCTGGAGTGATGCGTCTCTTTCAGCAAACACACCTCCCTCCGCCAGCTGTGGGGGTGCTTCAGGAAGGCCTCAGGCGCTGCCCCGACCCTCAAAGCTTCTCACCCCCGCACACAGCAAGTGGCAGATCGGCTGGCTAACTGCTTCACAGTGAGCGGTTCCAGCGAGCAGCTCCCTCCCACACCCGCTACCTCTAGCAGCAGCTATGCCCACAGCACGACCAAGAGGTCAGGGAGGCACGAGGCCAGCCGCACGCGATGCACCAGCCTTTCACGCTCAAGGAGCTGGCCAGGGTGAAGCGTGGGCGTGACACAGCGGCAGGAGCCAACGGAGTGCGGTACTCCATGCTGGCGCACGATTGGTCTGCCGGAAACGCCGCGCTGCTAACCCTTCAGAACACGTCGTGGTTGGCTGGCCGTCTGCCGCCCTCCTGGGAGGACGCCGACATCTAGCCCATCCCCAAGCCAAAGTACCACACCACCTTCAGGCCAATCTCCCTCCTGAGCCGCACCGGAAATACAGCGGAGAGGAAGGTGCTGAGTCGCCTACAGTGGAGCGTGGGGAGCCTTCACCCCCACGTATTCGGCTACACCAGGGAGGTAAGCACGGCAGACTGCCTCATCACTCTCCTGGCTTACGCCAATAACCAGCCCACCATCGTCTATCTTGACCTCGAGAAGGCTTTCGAGCTGGCTAGCCCCCGTGCCGTACTAGCCGCCGTTGTAAGGAAGGGCTTTCGAGGAGACCACTGGGCTGGCTCCAGGACTACCTTCACAAGCGCCACTTCCGTGTAAAGTTCCAGGGTCACAAGTCTTCCTACGTTACCTTCGAGAACGGGACGCCCCAGGCTGGCATCCTTAGCCCGTTCCTCTTCCATGTGCTGATGGAGAAGTTGGTAGCACTTCTCTATCGGGAAGGAACCATCCTCCTCAGCTCCGTCAAAAACCTAGTTCTCGTCGTTACCGGGAACGGCGACAAGCTCCCGTGGGCCCAAGAAGCGCTGCACCTCATCTCGGCCAAGTGCGAAGAGCTGGGGCTCAAGATCTCGGCAGAGAAGTCCCAGGCCATGGCATCAAGACTTCCACACCTGCTGGCCAGCAGGTACGCGTCCAAGGAGTTGGGATGGCCTCGACCGACTCCTACCAGTACCTCGGAGTGTGGGTGGACAGGCGGCTGTCCTTCACTCAGCATGTCACGCACCTTAGGGAGCGGACGCAGGCCCGGCTGAATGTAATGAGGGCCATGACGTGGCCGAGCGCTTGTGCAACCTTCCCCGTCCTCCGCCTCTACTACCGTCAGGCAGTGCGCTCCTTATTGGACTACAGTGCACCGTCCTTGTCGCGCTACCCCGGCAGCAGCAACAGCGCCTGGAAGTGGTGCAAAACACCGCCATGAGGACCATGTTTGGGGCACCGAGATGGTGCAGTGCCTGTGTCATGCAGAGCAAGGTCAGCCTGGTGCCTCTCACCGCCAGAGTGGATTGCATTGTGGCCTGTCGGGTGGCCAGAGTGCTCCAGCGCGACGTGGAGGGTGTTGCGGAGAGGAGACTCCGAATGGCCGGGGCGTAAAGCATCGAGTGCCTGCATAACAACAGGTGGCTCGAAAACGTCAGCCTCGCAACCAACACCCTCAACTTGGCAGATACTAGCTGTGGCGCGACTCCAACACCCACAACCCTGCCTACGTTCCACCGCCACCATGGAAGCCCCTTACCGCCAACTTCACCGCCACACAGCTACACGCTAGCAAAGCGAACTGCCTCACCGAAGAGCTGCACCAGCACACCCTCAGGGCCATGTCTGAGGTCACAGAGCCAGGCAGCGCAGGCTACTTCACCGACGGCTCTGTCGACCCCGACAGAAAAAAATTGGTTAAATTCCTATTTCCTAAAATATTATTTTATTAAATAGCCTTTAGCAAAGTACTAAGTAATTCGAACTATATTACCATAATACAAAATATAATGATAAATATTTATTAAAACTTTTTAAAAGTTTGATAAATATATTATAATAGAGAAATCTATGTTGAATGCTTTATACTTTTCGCTAAGTTATGCAGGTATGATTTTTTTTCCAATATTCATGTGAAATAATCATTATTAATCATTCACTATTATAGTAACTTCTCGTGCAATTCAGTGAATAACAATATTACAAACTGAAGATTCATGGTTTTCCTGTATAAATGAAGCAGTCGGTTCGAAATGATTTTTTAATATTTTAAACGATGACTGTGATTTGTTAAAATTAATCTAAAGTACTATGAACCTTGTCCAAAAGCGCACTTTCTTACAAACTTATTCAAACATGTCAACAAACTTTTTTAAACAATAGCGCAAATCTTCCAAGGACCTCCAGCAGATTTTTAACCTGTCTTTTGATGATCCTCTTTGAATATTGAATACGTCCGAAGCCATCATCATAACGCCGCCGAAGCCAGGTCCTGAACCATCCCAGCAGGGAGCGAACTTGGATCTAGCCCCGTCCGGGTGGAGATACTCTGAGGCTATATAAGGCCACCGGGACCCAGGACCCGGCATTGTTGTTTGCGGCTTCGGAAAACGCTGTTCAACTCCTAGTTGATTTTTCCCAAACACCGAACCCTACCTTACTATGTAAATATTTCTCTATTTGTTTTATATAGATTTTGTCCTTCACTTTATGCATTTTATTGTAAACTTACATGTAATCTAAGTTTATATACTTTTCTCTTTTTGTTATTTGTATTGCTTATAAATTTTAATACAGGACCTAAGGGTCAAACAAGTAGAAACATAATAAATAAGGTAGGGTTGGGTGGTCGGCGGAGAACCAACTAAGAGTTGAACAGCGTTTTCCGAAGGCGTAAAGAACAAAGTCGGGTCCCAGATTCTGATAGCCTTTATATCCCTTATTATGCAGATATGATTTATTTGCCAATATTTATGTGAAATATTGATTATTAATCATTCACTATTATAGTAACTTCTCGTGCAATTCAGTGAATAACAATATTACAAACTGAAGATAAATGGTTTTCCTGTATAAATTAAGCAGTCGGTTCGAAATGATTTTTTAATATTTTAAACGATGACTGTGATTTGTTAAAATTAATCTAAAGTACTATGAACCTTGTCCAAAAGCGCACTTTCTTACAAACTTATTCAAACATGTCAACAAACTTTTTTAAACAATAGCGCAAATCTTCCAAGGACCTCCAGCAGATTTTTAACCTGTCTTTTGATGATCCTCTTTGAATATTGAATACGTCCGAAGCCATCATCATAACGCCGCCGAAGCCAGGTCCTGAATCATCCCAGCAGGGAGCGAACTTGGATCTAGCCCCGTCCGGGTGGAGATACTCTGAGGCTATATAAGGCCACCGGGACCCAGGACCCGGCATTGTTGTTTGCGGCTTCGGAAAACGCTGTTCAACTCCTAGTTGATTTTTCCCAAACACCGAACCCTACCTTACTATGTAAATATTTCTCTATTTGTTTTATATAGATTTTGTCCTTCACTTTATGCATTTTATTGTAAACTTACATGTAATCCAAGTTTATATACTTTTCTCTTTTTGTTATTTGTATTGCTTATAAATTTTAATACAGGACCTAAGGGTCAAACAAGTAGAAACATAATAAATAAGGTAGGGTTGGGTGGTCGGGGGAGAACCAACTAAGAGTTGAACAGCGTTTTCCGAAGGCGTAAAGAACAAAGTCGGGTCCCAGATTCTGATAGCCTTTATATCCCTTATTATGCAGATATGATTTATTTGCCAATATTTATGTGAAATATTGATTATTAATCATTCACTATTATAGTAACTTCTCGTGCAATTCAGTGAATAACAATATTACAAACTGAAGATAAATGGTTTTCCTGTATAAATTAAGCAGTCGGTTCGAAATGATTTTTTAATATTTTAAACGATGACTGTGATTTGTTAAAATTAATCTAAAGTACTATGAACCTTGTCCAAAAGCGCACTTTCTTACAAACTTATTCAAACATGTCAACAAACTTTTTTAAACAATAGCGCAAATCTTCCAAGGACCTCCAGCAGATTTTTAACCTGTCTTTTGATGATCCTCTTTGAATATTGAATACGTCCGAAGCCATCATCATAACGCCGCCGAAGCCAGGTCCTGAACCATCCCAGCAGGGAGCGAACTTGGATCTAGCCCCGTCCGGGTGGAGATACTCTGAGGCTATATAAGGCCACCGGGACCCAGGACCCGGCATTGTTGTTTGCGGCTTCGGAAAACGCTGTTCAACTCCTAGTTGATTTTTCCCAAACACCGAACCCTACCTTACTATGTAAATATTTCTCTATTTGTTTTATATAGATTTTGTCCTTCACTTTATGCATTTTATTGTAAACTTACATGTAATCTAAGTTTATATACTTTTCTCTTTTTGTTATTTGTATTGCTTATAAATTTTAATACAGGACCTAAGGGTCAAACAAGTAGAAACATAATAAATAAGGTAGGGTTGGGTGGTCGGCGGAGAACCAACTAAGAGTTGAACAGCGTTTTCCGAAGGCGTAAAGAACAAAGTCGGGTCCCAGATTCTGATAGCCTTTATATCCCTTATTATGCAGATATGATTTATTTGCCAATATTTATGTGAAATATTGATTATTAATCATTCACTATTATAGTAACTTCTCGTGCAATTCAGTGAATAACAATATTACAAACTGAAGATAAATGGTTTTCCTGTATAAATTAAGCAGTCGGTTCGAAATGATTTTTTAATATTTTAAACGATGACTGTGATTTGTTAAAATTAATCTAAAGTACTATGAACCTTGTCCAAAAGCGCACTTTCTTACAAACTTATTCAAACATGTCAACAAACTTTTTTAAACAATAGCGCAAATCTTCCAAGGACCTCCAGCAGATTTTTAACCTGTCTTTTGATGATCCTCTTTGAATATTGAATACGTCCGAAGCCATCATCATAACGCCGCCGAAGCCAGGTCCTGAATCATCCCAGCAGGGAGCGAACTTGGATCTAGCCCCGTCCGGGTGGAGATACTCTGAGGCTATATAAGGCCACCGGGACCCAGGACCCGGCATTGTTGTTTGCGGCTTCGGAAAACGCTGTTCAACTCCTAGTTGATTTTTCCCAAACACCGAACCCTACCTTACTATGTAAATATGTCTCTATTTGTTTTATATAGATTTTGTCCTTCACTTTATGCATTTTATTGTAAACTTACATGTAATCCAAGTTTATATACTTTTCTCTTTTTGTTATTTGTATTGCTTATAAATTTTAATACAGGACCTAAGGGTCAAACAAGTAGAAACATAATAAATAAGGTAGGGTTGGGTGGTCGGGGGAGAACCAACTAAGAGTTGAACAGCGTTTTCCGAAGGCGTAAAGAACAAAGTCGGGTCCCAGATTCTGATAGCCTTTATATCCCTTATTATGCAGATATGATTTATTTGCCAATATTTATGTGAAATATTGATTATTAATCATTCACTATTATAGTAACTTCTCGTGCAATTCAGTGAATAACAATATTACAAACTGAAGATAAATGGTTTTCCTGTATAAATTAAGCAGTCGGTTCGAAATGATTTTTTAATATTTTAAACGATGACTGTGATTTGTTAAAATTAATCTAAAGTACTATGAACCTTGTCCAAAAGCGCACTTTCTTACAAACTTATTCAAACATGTCAACAAACTTTTTTAAACAATAGCGCAAATCTTCCAAGGACCTCCAGCAGATTTTTAACCTGTCTTTTGATGATCCTCTTTGAATATTGAATACGTCCGAAGCCATCATCATAACGCCGCCGAAGCCAGGTCCTGAACCATCCCAGCAGGGAGCGAACTTGGATCTAGCCCCGTCCGGGTGGAGATACTCTGAGGCTATATAAGGCCACCGGGACCCAGGACCCGGCATTGTTGTTTGCGGCTTCGGAAAACGCTGTTCAACTCCTAGTTGATTTTTCCCAAACACCGAACCCTACCTTACTATGTAAATATTTCTCTATTTGTTTTATATAGATTTTGTCCTTCACTTTATGCATTTTATTGTAAACTTACATGTAATCTAAGTTTATATACTTTTCTCTTTTTGTTATTTGTATTGCTTATAAATTTTAATACAGGACCTAAGGGTCAAACAAGTAGAAACATAATAAATAAGGTAGGGTTGGGTGGTCGGCGGAGAACCAACTAAGAGTTGAACAGCGTTTTCCGAAGGCGTAAAGAACAAAGTCGGGTCCCAGATTCTGATAGCCTTTATATCCCTTATTATGCAGATATGATTTATTTGCCAATATTTATGTGAAATATTGATTATTAATCATTCACTATTATAGTAACTTCTCGTGCAATTCAGTGAATAACAATATTACAAACTGAAGATAAATGGTTTTCCTGTATAAATTAAGCAGTCGGTTCGAAATGATTTTTTAATATTTTAAACGATGACTGTGATTTGTTAAAATTAATCTAAAGTACTATGAACCTTGTCCAAAAGCGCACTTTCTTACAAACTTATTCAAACATGTCAACAAACTTTTTTAAACAATAGCGCAAATCTTCCAAGGACCTCCAGCAGATTTTTAACCTGTCTTTTGATGATCTTCTTTGAATATTGAATACGTCCGAAGCCATCATCATAACGCCGCCGAAGCCAGGTCCTGAACCATCCCAGCAGGGAGCGAACTTGGATCTAGCCCCGTCCGGGTGGAGATACTCTGAGGCTATATAAGGCCACCGGGACCCAGGACCCGGCATTGTTGTTTGCGGCTTCGGAAAACGCTGTTCAACTCCTAGTTGATTTTTCCCAAACACCGAACCCTACCTTACTATGTAAATATTTCTCTATTTGTTTTATATAGATTTTGTCCTTCACTTTATGCATTTTATTGTAAACTTACATGTAATCTAAGTTTATATACTTTTCTCTTTTTGTTATTTGTATTGCTTATAAATTTTAATACAGGCCTTAAGGGTCAAACAAGTAGAAACATAATTAATAAGATAGGGTTGGGTGGTCGGGGGAGAACCAACTAAGAGTTGAACAGCGTTTTCCGAAGGCGTAAAAAACAAAGTCGGGTCCTAGTTTCTGATAGCCTTTATATCCCTTATTATTACTCAACAACTCTTTCTTTTATAATGATAAGAACATGTTTTTTTTTATAGGTCAAGTTCTTTTTATACGTCAACTTCTGAGAGATTCTCCTCTCCTTATTACAATCAAGAAATACATTTTAACACCATAAAAAAATGGAAGAATTTCATTTTAATAAAAGCAATACAAGTGAAAATAGATATTGTGTTTGCGAAATGAATAAAGTATGAATTGCAAATTTCGAGCAGAATAGAGCCAATCTTTTTTCTCACCTGTACAATAATCTGATCGATATCTTTTTAGAAGTTTTGTTGGGTGCTCTTTCTTTTACCTTTCTCACTGATTTTCTCTCTGTCCTCGTGTTCCACAAATTTTTATCAGCGTAGACTGTAATGATAATTTTGGATTAATCCCTAATCCAAAATAAATCTTATTCTCAATTATGGTTTTCATTTTTTAATGTTTAAAACTCTAATTCTTACACCAAATTTTCGCCTTTTTTGATAAAGGAAAGGATAAATTTATTGCTTGCTCATGAAAAATAAAGGCCAGGAACTGCTAGATACATAAAACTGGCAAAAGATATTGGTACCAGATAATAGGCAAAAGGTTAGGTTTCAATCCTTTTGAAAATATGTTATAAAACACATTTAGGTCCGTTAACAAAAACAGGTTAAACTCAAAATAAGGTGAGATAAACGACGAATTCCAATCATTTTCTCACTTTAACTTCAATTTCTAAATATATATATATATATATATATATATATATATATATATATATATATATATATATATAAATATATATTACTTCACTCTGAAATCCACTACGTTTACTAGATTAGTTGTTTCTATTTATCTATTTTCTTACATATCCCCCCTTTTGCTATAATTCTTTATCCATTGAGTAAGAATCTCCTAATTAATTCATGTAGTCTCTGTTGTCACTTAATAAAAAAGGGAATTGTAATTACTGCATAAAATAAATACCCACAAAACAATTTGTCTTCTAATTTCGTCGGGTAAAGAGCATTAAAATCTGATGGTAGTTCTTTGTTCATCAAAAGAAACAAAGAAAAAAAACCCATCAAAATCATTTGAAAAACAAAAGACAATGTAATTTATACAACTTGGAGAAAATTCGCCTCTCTCTCGATATTTTCTTCAGATACAGATGTAAACTTTTTTATACACACACCAAAAAAAGACGTTCTGTGTATATGACATATGTAATTTTCGAATTATGGTTATTATAAAATACAGCTTTTACAATCATATAAATATAAAAACAATATAATTTAGGTGATTAAACCTTCTATCTTTCTTATAAACTTTGCCTTTTTGCTCTTATCTGAACGTCACTCATTCTACGATGGCAACACCGGGGTGAGGGAGACCTTCCCCCGACGCCGGAGATTGCCTCCTAATTGTTAGGTTTTTCCAATTATTATCATTGCTATGTTTTCATATTCTTATTTTAAAGTCGCCTAGTTCGAGGCTGTCGTGTTTCCGGCGACTTATGCCCAAGTGGGTAGTCGCCAAATTGGCTCTAAAAAAAAAAATCTACGCTGGTAATGCTCGGTTCAATTCATTGAGGGAACTAAGAAGAAATTGTGGTCGAAGTTTTTCACCTCCATTATCCCTTCTCAATACTCAAAATGGTCAGCACATACAAAGACTGGATTTTGAAACAGATCGCTCTTAGCCATGATGCTCATTAGAGAGGAACTTCACCTAATTAGGCTTTAGATTACTGGCAATCACGATATTTTCGGGTTTTTTTGTCACCCGTCTGTATTTCTTTCTGTTTGTATTTTTGGGGGGTATTCTCACATTTTTTCATTTTATGCAGTTTATGTGCTTATTTTTATATTTAAATAGCTTGGGTAACGAGGTTATATCACGCAGAAAGTTAATAGGGAGAGCAGTATAGAAATAAGGAAAAGTAGCCGAAGCAAAAATATTGAAAGATATATAGGCGCTGGTCCTCCTGCAGGCAGTTGAGACAGAAGGGTACATATCTGCGGGCACTGGTGCCGAGATGGCATCTTGTTTATCCAGGTTTCTGTTGTATGAATGTGATTATCTTTGATTGACAATATACCCATCTACTATGGATAGGAGAAGGTGAAAATAGAATGAAAAAGAAAGTGGGAGACTTAAAATATCTGAAAAGGACATCCCGAGAGTGAGCAGCACTTTCTCTTGTAGCAGTGTGATCTTCATCGAGTACATGTGGTAGATGCTGTTTGATAGCCTCCTTTCTTCAGTTTAGGAATTCTTTTTTCTCTTGATCATCGTTTATTTTTCTTAGTTAACTAATCCGCTAAAATTTCTGCTCAGTTCGTTTTGCTTACTCTCTCCCCGTTGATTTTCTTGTAAAAATGTAGTAAATTCAACTATATCTTTTTCATTTTAAGTTATTTTCTCTTTTCTCTCTCTTTCGATCTATCTATGAATTCTTTTATCTATCTTT
Organism: Ceratothoa steindachneri; assembly: GCA_963969495.1. Taxonomy (NCBI): domain Eukaryota; kingdom Metazoa; phylum Arthropoda; class Malacostraca; order Isopoda; family Cymothoidae; genus Ceratothoa; species Ceratothoa steindachneri. The sequence goes on from OZ018327.1 coordinate 49,330,672, forward strand.
ATCTATCTATGTTTACCCTTTTAGGAACTGATCAATCATCCAATTATGCTTATATATCAGATACACGCCTAAAGTCATGTAAAAAAAATAAACTGGTGATTGCAGTAATTGAAAAGAAAAATTTCATATTTGAACAAAGTTTTAGAGCCATAACGATTGTTTTATCGGAAAATGTCGAAAATAATAAGTTCTTAATTACAAACTCAAATCTGTAATCTTTTAAATATATTACAAAAATAGCATTGATAATCGTTTTTTTTTTTAGCTAAAGATTTTACTTGCCTGGCAAAATGGGTTAACTTTATAGCGCCTCAGTTTCCAGGTATACCTCCTGTTTTCAAATATTTTAAGATGAAAATATTGGTTCAGAAGGGATTGTCTTTCTATTTTCCGCTTCGAAAGATATTATTTCGTTTTGAATGATTTTTTATTGTATCATTAATAGCATTTCGAATATTACTGAAACAATAAAAAGACAGATTGTAAGAAAAAGAGCGATAATATATCGTATGGAACAAATTAAACGATATCAATATTTTAAGTCAAATATTTTGGCAAAATTTACTGCTAAAGATTTCAGCAAATGTGACGAAAAATTAAATCATTGTTTAAAAATATAATTCAACATAAGTGACTATTTAATCCTATACCTGATAATATTGAACTTAAAATATCTAGTATCAAAATATGTTATTATTTTATCATATATCATTATACTTATTTTCGTTTTTCAGATTTTAGTAGATGGGTTAAAATGATGTGTAAAATTATGATTTAGTTTTTAAAAAAGGATTAGCCTGAAACAAATTCTGAGGAGAGTATCCTGATCGCATTAAAAAAAATACTTCTGATGTATTAAAACCTCGTACCCCAGGCAAAACTGGCAATTTCTTAATTAGTGAACTCAAAGTCAATTAGACATGCGGGAAATATTGTTTTGAGCTTGTTAATGAGTATATTTTACAGGAAAATTGCAAAGATGACTAAGGTTTCGCTCGCACTTCTTCTTGAAAAGAATAATTAATAACGATCAGCATTCAAAAACGTAGAGGGGTGTGATAGAACAGGTTGAGGCCGCTCAATTTCAACCACTATCACATGTTATTTAAAACCACGATGCTACCCACGGGCATCTTCGCTTTGAAGCCGGGCGCCTTATCGCAGTCACCTGAGTCAATGTTTAAACAAGGAGGTTTATCTTCCCCCGTTCGTCCCATGCGCCGAACTAGCCAGATTGAGTTAGGCTTATGGGCAGATAAAGTATTGTTCTCAGGCTCGGCTGTGCTTTCCCTTGAAGCCCCCACTTCATTGTCCCCCACGCCAAGGGGATGTCCTGACTATTTATTTGGAAACTTTTCCACTAAGATCATAATAGAGATCCCGATTTTTTTCGCGAGACATCACTACGGTCCAGTCTCACCTTGTGTACCAAAGAGCCCTCGACCTCGAGATCCACCATCACTTGTCCAGAAGAAGGACAATATCCCTTGAGTGCCAAGGTTCGAGCCTTCGTGACGCCAAAACCACTAGGCTTCCCCTGTTGTTCAGAAAGAGAACATCGTTAGAACAGCCATTATTCTTTTAAGCCCGTTGACAAGAAACGGTTCCCCCCCCCCTGTTGTTCATAAGAGAACAACGTAGAACAACCATTGTTCTTCCAGCCCGTTCGCCAAGAAACGGTTTTCACCCTTCCCCCTTGTTGTTCAGAAGAGAACAACATTAGAACAGTCATTGTTCTTCAAGCCCGTTCGTCAAGAAACGGTTCTCATTCCCAAGACACCACGTCAGGATCATTTAATTCCCGTCCTTCGGCTCGAACTCGCCAGCGGACCGAAAATTCCTTCACGTCACTTCCCTCTGCACAACAAGTGTATTTACGTAAGCTGAACGTTACCTTTAAGTATTTTTGCCCTTTGTCAACCCTATTTTGTGCTTTAAATGGTTTAGCGAACCATCCCATCCCTTTAACTTTATATTTGTTTTACCTTTTTAAAATCTCTCTTAATCCTCGTATTAGCTAGATTCTCCACGACCCTTTCCATTCTCTGTTTATGTCAATATTTTCCGTGTCGTGTATCGTTGATAGTTTTTATTAATAAAACTCTATTTTGTTAATGATAGCTATATTATTATCCTTGAGCTCAGTTCCACTTCTTAAGCATATCGAAGATAAATAATATCGGTCAACCCAGACATCTACGCACTCTAAAGATAATTATATAAGTTCCCTCAACGAATAGTTATATATGGTATATCGTCGAGAGTCCATTCTACGACAAGGAGAGTATCCGTCATAGATTTGGCCTGCTCAGTAAAAAAAACTGAGAAAGCAGACTAAAAAATTGTTATTGAGGTGATTTCAATCAGATAAAGTATAAAGTAATATATTTCGACTCTTGTACATTAAAAAGTCAATTTCCTAAGTATGTAATGGTCTCATTAGTGCATTATTTGAAAATAAAACCTCTAGCTTTTATCACACGTAGTGTAAGAATTTATGAAAAATACTAACAAGTTGACATCTTGTTTCAAATTCAAATTTAACTAATGGAAAATGGCACGATATCACTCGTACTTCCATTGCTTAACCAAGAGTAAGATACCTCAAACCTCATCCACTTATCTTAAACAAACTAAAGAACTCGCCTCTTAGCAAGTCTGATTTTATTCCCATCGATATTCTCGTGTGTTCTGCATTAGAAAAAGAAAGTCTGCCGTGGATTGAAAATTAAAAATAAGCTTCCTCTGCGACAGCATCTCTTAGTTGCTTTGAAAAGTCGAACTCATCTGTCTATTGCAGGGGTATTATATACTTAGAAATGATCTTCTTTAATCTTTGAATTCAAACTGAACTTTATTATGATGTTTATTTACAGTTGTTAGTGGTAAATGATAAGGAGAAATTCAAATTTAAAATTACTTTGGTTTTCTTGGAACATTTTTGTATAGAATGTCCAAATATGCTGACAAGGCTTTTTGGAGAAGAGACTAGATTGACAAACTTATTTCCTAAATACCTGTAATAGGGTCATGTAAGGACTTTAGAATATCAAGGAACAAGCTAGGACCTCTCCAAAAAGTTCGGAAAAACCTATTTTTTCTGAAGATAATGGAATAATTGACAATTATTTTTTCTTTTAATTAGAGTTTTAAAAAGCTGAACATAAAACTCAAGAATATGCGCAGCACAATAAATTTTTTCTGACTTTTTGAAACATAGGATTTTCTTAGTTCCTGAAAGTTTTGGGGGTTTCATTTAAGTTTATTTCGTCCAGAGTGGAGTTATTTCAACATTATAGCTCCGCACTTAGCTTGCTTTTTTAGATAAATTTCTAGATATCTAATTCTTTACTCTTTTGCCTTTTTAGTTATCCTAATATTCTTTATTTATATTCTTAAGTAAAAACATATCTTTATTCTATATTCTCCTTTTTTATTTTAATAACTCTTTCTTAATCCTTAAATGTATGTACTATTTGTAGAAGACAATATCATTTTACATTGAAATCTAAACCTGTATATTCATTGCTGTAAATTTATGTTTAGTTCTTAATTTAACTTTAGCCTTCTATCTGTTTTATTCCTCATTTTTTTCGCTCAAGATAACTTCTCAATATTCTTTCGTTTTTTTTCACTTTCATTTATAACTCCTAAACTTCTTGGTCCTTCCAAATACTTACGTCGGTCGCAGGGGTCGAAGTTTCATCGATGACCCTAGATAGAGGTGTGGTAACCAACACTAAACTATTTATTTAAATATCCAACTCAAAAGATTACTTGCAAAGACTCCCCATGTATAATTTCTTTTTCTTACCTACAGGATTTTAAGTTCTCCACACCCTCTTACCTTTCTTCCGTATTTAACCTATGTAGGCCACGAAGCGACTTGCGCTTCTGCTCGGCCTTTTCTTAATTGTGCCGTTTAGTCACCTTTTCTGCATTTCCATTCGTAGGATGCGGAAGCTCCCTGTGAATGTTTGTCGCCTAGATAAGCAACATAAAATTTTCGTATGGTTATTATAAATAAAACATTCAAGGATATTTTATTCATGCTTGAGTGAGGCAATACGTGTGGAAAAGAGGGGATTATGAAGGTTTTAGAGGCTGATCGAGTCTAGGGCATTGTGGCTTGAAGAACATTAATATTAATTCATTCTTCGCACTCGTTGGTATCCATAATCAAATGCTTCTTCTGTTTTCTTTTTCATGGTCTTTTATTTGTGAATGAATGTACCTTAAATATAACTACTGTTTTCATTCTCCAAAAATATTTTATGCCATGGCCTCACGCCATTCGGTCGGTTCTGCATCTAGATCGACTTTGATCTTACTATGGTAATTATTTGTTATATTTGCGATAACAAATTGAAATTAAGTCATTAATATGAAAACTTTCAAGCGAATGAAGTTAAGTAAGACGTTCATCTTCTTTCTTTTAAACTTCTATAGATTGTTTAGAAAAATATGAAGGGGGAATTTAAAATAACGAAAATTGAAATGATTTAATACATATCTGAACAACTATTGTTCGATTCGAGCTTTAGTGACTCGGGAATATTTACGTAAAAAGAGTATCCAGTAACACAAAGAATAAGTGAATTCGACACAGAGACAAAGAACCCATGGGCTAAAAAGACTAACGTTAGTCATAACGAGGGTCGATCACCTTAGCTCAATAACGACCTAGAGCTACAAAACATATAACATACACAAAAGATAAAAAACACAATACAAAATGATACAAAAGGAAAAGATATAATACAGTGAATTAATTGATCCGAACGATACAAATGGTTATCGAATCGTTCTTGATTTGTGAACAGAGAAATTTATTGTCTGAAATATACATTTTAAACAAAAAGAAAACAAAATCAAACCTAAAATATATTCTAGGTTTGCTTGGGTAAGCTCTAGTGGGATCCTACTCAGGCTATCTGCAACCCAATTCTCGGACCCTTTTATATAAATAATTTTTAATTGATAGTCCTGGAGGTCCCACTCCCGAGTTGCCTCGTAAATGTTATCAAAATAAAAAGGCACGTTTGCCAACCCGTCTAATATTCTACGCATCGTACGGTTGTAATTTCTATTAGCCCTCACCAAACCCAGGGGGAGACGGCGGAATTGCACTGTCCTTGTCTGTGGAGGATGCCGTGTATCTTTTTGCACCTTTTTTAAAGGGGTTTTGATAATAAGCTTTACATAGGTCCAGTTCGATAATGTAATTGGCCTATTCAAAGAGATGGAGATTTTGGTCGATCAACGAGGTCACCGAATTCAGTTTCCAAAAATTGACGCACAGCCTATATGACCCATCTGACATCTTTATCAACACAATGGGGGAACAGTAACTAGATTGAGAGGGTTCTATTTTCTTTAACTTTAACACATTAGTAACTTCTGCGTTGAAGACTTCTCTTTACTCGATAGGAAGGGGGTACGGCTTGGAACGAATAGGCCCCAGGGTGGTTAAAATAATATAATGCTCAAACTGAGCGGCACAGCTGGGAATCTCGGATATCATGCCTTTAAAATGACTCAGATGCTACTGCAGCTGGGCGTTAACGTCCTAGTCGGATTACTTGGAATCGGTGGCAATGGGTACGGTGGGCAAGGGGTACGGTGGGCAAGGGGTACTCATTGTCCTATTCTATGCAAGCCACTTGCACCACATTTAGCGAAACTAGGGGGGTATTCTGCTTCCATGGCCGGCTCTTCATCAATGGTCACGATATTATTGATGCAAGGTCGGTGGTGGTACCTCTTGAGCATGTTCACGTGCTAAAGTTGTCCCCAGACAGAGTTCGAATGAGATAGTCAACGGGACCGCGAATTTCAAAGAAGGGGAAGGGGGCTTTCCATTGACTTAAGAGTTTATTATTAGCGGTGGGGAGTATTAATAAAAATTGCTCACCGGGTTTGAATCTACAATCCTTAGACTTTTGCTTAAAATACGTTTTGTAATGGTTTAAGTTCGTGTCCGCGTTCTTTAAAGCGATTTCAGCATACTTTTTTAACCTATGCAGAAGTTCTAACAGATATATGTAAGAAGTTTGGAAATCCCCGTCCAATTCTTGGTTCGAAAACAGTTCTTGTAAAATGTTCAGCGGGTCTTGGACGTTCCGACCATATAGCAATTCAAATGGGGCAAATCATAATGTCTGATGCGGTGTTTCTCGTTGGGGGAACAAAGCGATCGGGAAATGTCTCGGACACTCTCGGAGTTATTCTGCGCCAAATGCAAAACTTTTTCAGAATAGATTTCAATGAAGCGTTAACACTTTCGCACATTCCGTTTAAGGCGGGGTGATAAGGAGTGCTAAAATGAGGCTTTCATAATATGAATGGCGTAGTATGGCCAAGTATACGCTGTTATCCGCACACTGAACTGTTAGTTGACCCAAATTAAGGCTCCACTTGGGGATGGCTCTAAGAGTGCTTTAAATACATAGTTACTAGGCCAAGGAATATTCAAACACAGCTACAAAAAATATACTTTAATAGAACTAAAGATTACCTACATTTAAATGGCAAGTTAAATGGCTATGCAATTTAAATATTGACATATACGGCAATAATTAAGGATGTCATCCGCCGCACCGTGCCAATAAAAAATATTTAAAAATTCTCTGAGCCAATTTAGTATGGCTGAAATGGCCAGAGAAATTACTATCATGGGCAGTCTTTAAAATGAGGGGAACCTAATAACCGGGGATGCATAATACATGGGCCTCAGAACTGTTTCTTACCAAGCAGGCGCGATATAGGAGGTCGCTCTTCACTACGTAGGAAACGACCTTTTTACCGCGGGGGACTCCTAAACCTTATTATGGCTTTAGTCCATAGAGGGCCAAATGAATCGCAATCCTTTTGCGTTTTTGCAAATTCATCATTCATAACGCCCCTGAACTTAGTTTTAAAGAGGGTTTCAAGAGGAGCGGGTGCTTCACCTGGAAACGCGTAGAGATGGTTTAAACCACCGGGGGAGGAGTAACCCGCGAGCACTGTCCAACTAGAACAGCACAGAACTTTATTGAGGCCAATACTACTTCAACCTAGCCGGTACAATACGCGCATTCAATTAAGTATTTTACGATGGGGAATCGATTTGCACACCCTAATTAGTCATGTATTACCGTAAACTTATATTGGTTCGGAGCGATCGAGGGAAGTAGCTCATCCGACACCGCAATAAACCTACACTGTGTATTCCGAACAAGGGTGGAGACCCGGTAGCCGTTTACTGATCCAGTCTCAAACTTCAAGCTTCCAAGGGAGCTCTTTTCGAACAAGAAGTTAACCTGATGGCTGGTGGCAGGAGAAATAGACGGAAAGAAAGGCAACTCAATTTGCGACGGTGGTGGCGTAGGGGTAGCCTAAATTTGGCTAAATTAATTAAGAGAACTAGGATAGTATTGGGAGTTCTGGGGCAGGGAAAACAGAAGATGGGACTCCTGAGGAATTATGACGAAGGAGGATTCGACGAAAATAGCTTGACGTCACGGGGTTCAGTCGAAGAAAAGTTTCTGGGCTTGGAGGGGCCAGTTATTTTGACAAACTTGCTAGGGTCACGGGGTGTAAATTTGACTTTTGCCATTTTTACCTTTGGGGGACGATGGTTCAGTCTTTCATCCTTATTTAGGCTATTAATTGTGGCTCGTAGCGAATACATCGGCTTCTTTGATGCATTTATTCCTTGAAGGTGGAACACCTCCAATCTTTCACAAAAGATCGAATCTCAGAAAAAAAGCGAAGCCATAAGCTGGTCCTTCAGAATGAAGTCGACAAACGCTTGATTCTCCTGTGGAACCTTTGAAGAATCAAGCCAGAAGTTGAAATATCTCAGAAGACTATTCCCAAACTGTCGAAAAGTTTGGTTGGGCTGTATACGGCGTGACTAAAGTTAACGCGGTAGAAATCGGGCGTCATGTTATACGCGGCCCAGAAATTCTGATTTCAACGTCGGATAGTTGATCCTTTCCTCCAACGGAAGAGATAGGAAAATTTATCGGAGCTCAGAGAATAAGAACAGCAGTAGTTTAGCGACACCATCCAGGTTGTTTTACTTGAAGATCTTTTTAAAATGTGTTAAATATGACCCGAAATCTACTCCTTCCTTGTAACTGGCGAGTTTCACGGACGCAATTTTGGGACATCATTCCACGAGTTCCTGGAGAGCGTTTCGATCCTCGCTCTACTCATTTGCAAATAATGTTTTTGGATGCTTTCTTTTTCTTCTCTAGTTCTTCTTCTGTTTTTGTATCTGTGTCTCTTCTTTCCTCTCTCTTTGCTTTCTCTTCTTCCTGTATATAGTACAGACGTTTATTCTTTTAATTCAAACTGGTCGAATGAAGACACGATTTCACGAATTCGAACTAAACTTAAAAAAACGTGACGGGATTTTCGACCCAAATTAACTCGGTATGCGCACGACGGGATTAATACATTTTGTCTGGGCACTCGGAAATACACGAATTAACGCGAGAGCTTTTAACTTTGTTCACACACAGAGAAAAAATCTCGACTGAGCCTTTCTTGGTACGAAAAGGTAAAATTCCATTGATGAAATAAATGAGAAGCGCTGTCTCAAAACTTATGTATAAAGACGGGTACACACAAAAAAGGGGGAAAATAATTCGCAAGATTATTTCTGCTCACTTTCTCAATAGCCTAGTCTTCAGCCTTAATAGTTTTAAAAGAATTTTAAAGGAACCGGTTAATATTTGTTTACTTCTATTTGCAATGAGTGGGCACTCAAGGTCAAATGAGTGACCTTAGCTCAATTTTGGTTGCGACAGAAACGGGAGTAGAAGTAGCGGAAGAGGGAACAACCTTCTCGAAATTAGTCCAAGGAATTTAAATAACAATCAATAGAGTGCGGTTGGCCGTTACTAAACTAATGAAGGATGTTGGCTATAAGCCTTATGAAAAGGTAGAAACAAAATTAACTTTAGTAATATACACAGAATACACAAAAAATATTTAGAATGAAATAATGGCAATGGATACCTGATGTTTACAGTAATCGATCTAACAGAGCTACTTAGAGCGAACAGGAGCGAGCTCTAAGTGAGAGTTCGGGAAGTTATAACAAGCTTCAGTACATATGCAGACAGTTAGGGATGACTGGCAAGGATGCCACAGATGATGCGTCTCAGCCTGAACATAAAAACATAAGAAAAGAAGGAGACTGCAAAAGACCATTCATGGCCTACACTTGGCAGCTCCTGATCCATTCAACACACAAAAGATTTCTTACCAGAGAAAAGTCATCAACATTGTCACCCTTAACAGGAGTTCGTCAGATCTAATCTACAATATACATAAAATGCATCCAGAGGATTATGTCCATTCATGCAACCGCAAAATATAATCTTCCCACTCCTTAGAAAAATATATACATATGTACATAAAAAAAAGTCAGTCCCATCTAGCAGCTTCATCCATATATTTATCTAATCTATTCTTAAAACTACCCAGAGAGGAGGCTTCTATCACATGCCTAGTGAGCCTATTCCATTCATCTACCACACGATTTGTAAACCAATTCCTCCCAATCTCCTTCCTAAACCTATACTTGGGTTCGACTTTTTAAGAGATGAAACTGGGAACAAACAGTTGGTTATTCAAGTGGCGTTAACCACAGGGAGTTTAACCTCTAGTAGTAAAACTAACTGAGGGAGCATTCGTCCCAAACAAAATATACCGAAACCAAAGATGTGCGAATTGCCTGGGGCTTAGATACTTCTGTATAATTCTTGCCTACGGGCTCGTAGGGAAACGGAGTGCGATCGAGGATGAAGTGTCTCGTTGAGAATGGCAGGACTATAATGTCGATGCCCAATCGAGACCAACATTATATAGGGTCCAGACGGAACGGTTACTGCCTCAGGCCAAGGGGGCGGGGACCTCTCCTTGATAAAACACGGTGCTAAGTAGTGGGAAGTTACCAGCGGGATTTTCTTGATAACGCTTTCAGGAGTCGACAGATGCGCGTGTTTGACTTTCCAATCCCCCTCTTATTGATGAAAGAAGTTTGATATTCGAACTCTTCCCACGGCTCTCGCTTGGCGTTGCTATCCCTCGTGGTTTTGACGGGGCCCATGGCGGCAAAAAAACTATTTTCGAGATTGAGATTATATAAAAGATTCAGGCATGAGATTATAAAAGATTCAGTTATGAGTTGCTGAGATCTTGAAAAGTTACAAGAGCATAAAGAAATTTCCCTGCTTACAACAATAACCATAAAGCATCAACATGAATTAGATTTTAACTTGGAGGAGATCGAAGAATTAAAAAGGAAGTATATCATTCCATGTCGTTAGATGAATTAACTGACATTAATGAATCAACTCAGATTTAATTTTCATTCATGCAATTACAGAAGATTTCAATGGATTGATGAAATACCCGAAATGCCAAGAAGCCATAATGGTGCTCCTTCAATAAAAGTTTCTCTTGAAATATTTATTGGTCTGTTAAAAAAATTACCTTATCCAGATTTCTTATTTTTTGTCATGATATCCTGCATCAGCAAAATCTATCACCTTAAAAGACACTTTTTATAAAATTATAAGCATTGTTAACTTTATTAGAGAAAATTCAACTCGTCATCATCAGTTTCGTGCCATGCTCAAGAAAGACCAGGTAACCGAAATTGTAGAAGTGCCATATAATTTTTAATTTCGTTGATTGTCTCGGTAGAATCTTGGACAGAATTTTCAATTTGAAAGACCAAATAGTCAGTTTTTATAGTGATGATAATTTACATTGTGAATTGATCGATGATGAATTTATCAGAAACGATGTAGATAAAAGTCTAGCCATTTATGAAAAATTTAGTATTTTTAAAGAATATTTTTAGCGGGTATGAGTTGCCAAATGCTGAAAAATATTTCCCTAAAATGAGAAAATGATTAAGTAAACAAGAGGAACCATGTGCATCATTTCAATTTCAGGAATATTTATTCGTTCTTAATATATTAATTTATAAATATAATGATAGATTCAAATATTTTTAAACTCGTAAGGCATCTTTAAAGCTATCGTTTCAACATCACCTAGTAGATATTTCTACAGGACAGGTCGATTTGCAGATGGAGTTGATAGAACTTTCCTAAGATCAAACTTTAATTAACAAAAGATCTAGATGAAATTTGAAAAGTGAAATTGATTAGCCTTGTCTCCGTCATTATGCTCGGAAAATATTTTCTTTCTTGCGACTATGTATTGATGTGAATTATCTTTGACCTACATGACGCAAATGAAAACCAAATTGAGAACTCTGATCATTGAAGTACATTTCAAAGATCAACTCAAGTTGAGGACAATCATGCTAGAACCAAATATTAAACTACTTGTAAATGATAATAAACAGCATCTAAAGAGTCATTAAAGATAAGATTAATTGCGAAAACTACATTGAAAATCTACATTTTCTTGTTTCTAAATTAAATATTAAACTCCACAAAAAGGTATATTTTAAAAATTTTAAAATATGCGACCATGTGGCTTAAGAATTTTTCAAATGCAGTCACCTGTTGTAAAGGGGTTGGCCACCCCTGTCCTAGATTCTATAATTTCATACGAGGGGCGGTAAATAAGTTTTGCGAATCGGTAGGGCAAAACTGAGGAAGAGTGGATGGCTGTTTGTGGGGGTGATAGGACAAGTTATGACAAGTCAGGACCTGCAGCCACACGCTCCTGCCTCATCTATTTAAGAACATAAGAACATAAGAAAAGAAGGAGACTGCAAAAGACCATTCATGGCCTACACTGATCGCAGACCGTTAGTCACAATTTTTTTAACAATGGAGAAGGTTGAACACCGCTCAGTGATCAAACTTTTGACCAAGGAAGGCAAGAATGCAAAAGAGATCCATGAACGCATGGTTGCAGTGTACACCGACACCGCCCCTTCCTATGCAACCATTTACCACTGGAATAGGGAGTTCCGCCATGGTGGTGAGTCCCTTGAAGATGACCGCCGTTCATGACGCCCGTCATGATGATCCTCGAAAATCGACGGGTGAAGGTCGAAGAAATCGAACGAGAACTTGGAATATCACATGGAAGTGTTATTAACATCATCCTCGACAATTTGGCTATAACCAAGGTCTCTGCCCGTTGGGTCCCTAGAAACCTCACGCCCCATGATCGACTTCAACGTCGTCAAAGTCCACAAGACCCTAGTTGCACAAGCGGCCCTGCGCGAGTGCAGATTCGAGGAGCTTAACCATCCTCCCTACAGTCCAGATCTGGCACCTAGCGACTACTTTTTATTTTGCTAGCTCAAGGCTGCACTAGGTGGACGCCGGTTTGGGGACAATGAAGATGTCCAACTCGCCGTCCAAGAGTAGATTCAACAGCAGTCGTGAGATTTCTGGTTGTCGGGAATTCGAAGCCTCAGGGACAAGTGGCGCAAGTGCATTGAAGTCGAAAGTAGTTATATTGAAAAGTAATAAAACACTTTTCCTCATATCTCGTTTCCTTATATCCGAATTTCAAAAGTTATTGACCGCTCCTCGTACATGTTCAAGCGCACCATAAGTTACTTCAATATAAGAATATAATATAATAGAAGATGGACAAAAATTTCAAAAAGTTTGAAAAAAGTATTTTATTTAAGGTATTTTCGGAATATCTATTGTTAATTATGTAAACATTCACTTTAGACGTAATGTAAGTGCCTATCTTTGTTTAATCAGAAGGAACTGGAGGTGTATTTTCTGTTTTTGTGTTGTTGTCACTTCGACTTCATAGAACAGTATACCTCGGTTTACCTTTAATTCGTACCTAAATATTAGTTGCCTGAAGGAAAATGTGCTCGATCATTTTTGTGCAAATGGAGTATGAAAAAACTTCACTAAACATCATTAGTTAGTGCCTCTGCATTGCTTCTTTTTATAATATTAACTGGTATTTAATTTTGAGTTTGTGCCACTAATTTGTGCTTATATATAACTGGTATTTGCTTTACAATTCCATGCTCGGGATTGCCTGAAGGAAAATGTGCTCTATCATTTTTGTGCAAATGGAGTATGAAAAAACTTCACTAACATCATTAGTTAGTGCCTCTGCATTGCTTTTTTTTATAATATTAACTGGTATTTAATTTTAAGTTTGTGCCACTAATTTGTGCTTATATATAACTGGTATTTGCTTTACAATTCCATGCTCGGGATTTGAGTTTGTTTGAGAGCTTTCACCAAATAAGTTCGTAATAGATTTACAAACAAATTGATAAAATATCTTTACTTTTGAACTTGGAGTTTTATTAAGATGAATGGTTAAAATAATACATAATTTTTTTTTTTTTTTTTTTTTATAGAGCCCATCTGGCAACTACCCACAAATAATACATAAATATTTAATGATATCAGTTCTTGTGAACTAAATGTTACTTCGATAATCAAATATCATTGAAGTAGAATAACGATTAAAATTCTTTATACCGAATAATTAGGTCAGATTTTTACAAAGTGCGTAATAATTATTAAGGTGGTATTTACATTATATAATTTAGATATGCAAATGTTAAATTTTAAAATCTTAAACAATACATTCAGTCTTAAAGTCGAAGGGCAAAATGAATTGGTTTAGGGGGATATTTTGTCCTATTATGAAATAATGAGAGAGTGTGTACAAAAGAATATAATAGTCGTTTTTTGTCGCAATTATCGTCTCACCCATAAAATTATCATAACATTTAAACAGTACGTGACTTGTTTAAAACATAAATATATTGATAAATAGTGCATGGAATCAATTTGCTCATAATATAGATTTCACTGTGTGTCTGGTGCTATGAGGTGGATGGTGTTATTGCTTATAATTCCTCTAAAGGAATGCGTTAGAAGTTTGTGGGGAAGAGTGTCATGGGTGGGCACTGAAGAACTAGGGGTAATATTCAAGGTAGAATTTTTTGGAGGACCAAAATAGGCTGGTTTGATATTAAGGATGTGTGCCTTCAAGGAGCTAGTGGGACCTTCGAGAGTATATGATTGCTGATGGTTTTCTACGTTCTTATATGTGCCTAGGTATGGTGTAAAAAACTGGGGCGAATCTGTGTATCTTTTTAAAAAACCTGAGTGCAAGTGTGAAGCTTCTTGAGAATAGAAGTATCTTGTTTCAAGTTCGGCTACGAAATTTTGCATGTCATGTAGGATCTAGATTGCTATTTTGAAATGGAGATGTTGTTTGTGTATATGTATCAGATTACATGTTGCAATTAATTATAAGTGATCTACAGAATGCGTCACTAGAATTACTTATAATCATTCCCTACAATATGACGAATGTCACTTGTGTAGTGTGAAATGAATTCACATCAATGGGCTTCTTTAGGAGAGCGTCGTGTGTTGATGGGTTTAGTAGCAACAATTATGGCCCTACAAATTGTGAATAAGAAGAAACCTATCCCCTCAAGTAGATGTTGAAAGTGCTTGATTCCGAGATGAATTGCAGTCAATTCTTTAATCAATACACTATGATTTCATTCCAAGGCGCAAAAAGATTTGCAAAAGAAGCCCCAAAACCTCCCATCATTTCTATAATACAGCCGAAGAAAGGCATCGAGGCCAAGATTAGAGGCGTAAGTAATGAGACGTGATGGGCAAGCTAGCTTTGGATGTGCCATAAGGGTAGCATTGATGATATCACGTTTTATGTCATCGAATGCATTTTGTACCTATCTGTTCCATTTTATCACTGAATTGGGGTGGCATTTATTGGCACCTTTCAATAAATTCGTGTGTGTAATCAATGTTATGGAGACCATGTTGTATACATGCGTTTTAATTATTGAAGCCAACAGTTGCGGCAGCGTTATTGATTTTGAGTTGCAATTTCTTGATTTGCCTTACAAGTCTCTTAACAGGATCTTCGAGGAGAGAGAAAATAGCCACAAAGGACATATTTTATTCCTAGATGTCTTTCGACCGCAGTGAGTCATCTTCAGGGAAATATGTTAGTAACTCTTATAATCGATGCTATATTCACTCTTAGAAAATACTGGGATAGTAGTAGATAAAAGTGGGTGAAAACTTTAAAGTTAGGAGGGGATTTGCCCTAGTAGGAGGGCATCGCAGTCTTTTTAATTTTTGAAATTTCCTTTACTTATTCATTGAATGTAGTGTCTACTATGTATTGGTTTATTTTCGTGTAGCTAGCGTGTTCTACTTATTGTTGGTGTTTCTATTGTTATTTTACTGATTTTTTAGTTAAACTTTTGAGCATTTAAGCCTTTTATAGCTTTTGGCTCAGCAATTTACCCGTGTTGTTCTCATGATTTGTTTTATGGTTACTCTGTATTTGTTTCGTTTAGACTGTATTGTTTCATGGGTACCTGTTATGTGTATATAGATGTAATGTTTACTTGTGTATAGTGTTTGGTACTTGGGAACTGGTTACGGCGTGTGACTTTCTCACGCAGTCGTGCAGGAATATTTAGTCTACCACCTGTTTCCTGGAATTCCGGAATGACATCATTTGTAAGAGCTAACCAGATCCTTCTTCCCAATTTCTAGGTGAAGATGTTGATGGAGTCCAGTTTCTTCCTTGTGTGAAGGGAGTTTCCTCTGTTGGCGTTGGTCCCCCCTACTGACTTTGTTGATCAGTAGGGATGCAGAGTACTGTATTCGCTACATTTTTCTCATTGAAGTCTTGTTTGCCGCTTGAGTCACTACTGCGGGATCGATAAGCTTAGCCCGGATGTACATTAGGTATATCTTTCTGATGTTGGGCAAGCTAAGGTCTCTAAGCCTGTAAAGCTTGGAGATTTCTCTCCTTGCCAGGTTCCGCCTCTACGTGTAGTGTCTCGAGTATCCGTGGTCGGAGAACTTTAGGCCCAGGACAGTGCTTTCGGCGGAGTAGCCGTATCTCTTCCCCTTTATGATTATGGGGTATGTCAACGTGCAGCTTAGTGGGACAAACTTGAACTTGTCCCTATTAGTTCTAATCTTCCAGCGTTCTCGTACTGTTTGATGTTGTTGATTTCCGCTATGGCTCGCGCCACCTGATTCCTTGCCTTCTTCACCGGGCACGGGGTGATCTGGGTGATGTCATCTACGAATTGAAGATACATTGTGTCCCTGTACAACTGTGTTAGGAGGTCAATGGTAAAGACCAAGTAAAGCAGAGGGCTCAGGTAACTTCCCTGTGAAACACCCGCCTTCAGTTCGAATTCGGGTTTTCTGTGTCCTTCGATCATAATACATGCCTTTCTGTCCATTAAAAAGTCATAGAGGATCCTTTCCATGATTGGGTCTAGCTGGATGTTAAGTATCTTGTATTTTATTCCTTCCAGCCAGACTTTATCGAAGGCCTTCTACACGTCCCTTAAAATAATGTCTACATAGGACCTATTCGCACGGCAATAGGCAATTTTTCTGTCAGGAACGCTAGGGCTGTATCAACGCCCCTTTTTTGGTGGAACCCATGTTGTTGGGGGTTGTGCGCTCCTAACACACTTAGTTGATCTTGTATCCTATTTGCTATGGTCTTTTGAAAGATCTTGCCGAGCATCTCCAGAAAAGAGATCGGGCAATAGTTTTCCACCTGGTCTGGGGGCTTATTTCCTTTCAGGATGAAGATGATTTTAGCTATCTTGTACCTGTCCGGAAAGTAGCCTGTATTCAGGGCGGCATTCATGTGGTTAACCAGTCCCTGAATGATTTGCCTCGGGGAATCCACGAAGTTGTTTTTTGTGATCCCAGACCAGCCTGGTGCCCTTTGCTTATAGTCTTCATGGTATCTTCAAAGGTTATTGGGCAACCGTTGCCAAACATCTCTCTTTCCTGAGATACTTGCGCCTGGGAGTGGGTTATATGAATCACTGTGCCGAGTTCCTCGATCAGTTTTTCTTCGAAGTCCTGGTCAAAGTCGTCGTTCTCCTCGTTTTCCAGTGCGTCCTGGATCGTTTTCCAGAGACTCTGGATCCTCAATGATTTTCTCTCCATCTTTATTTTTATTCTGGGTTAGGTGGGCAGTCCCCTATGTCTTTGGATTGTATTCCAAAAACTTACTGGACTGACCTCCCTGTCCAGCCTACCTATGATGTCATTCTAGATTTCCTTTTGTTTTCTGTGATTGAGTGTTTTAGTTCCTCGCTCAGGTGTCTCATTCTGGCTGTCCTTTCCCTATTTGGGCCTGTCCTGCCTATCTCTTCGAAGATTTCCCTATGTTCCCGAGCATTATCCCTAATCTCTTTCGTCCACCTAGGTTGTGGGAGCATTTTATAGGAGATCCTAGGGACGCATCTCTCGCCGGCTTGGACAAGGAGATTAGTGATGGTGTTTATCTCCTCGTCCACCTCTTCGAGATTGGCGTCTCTCAGGTCGGCTGGTTGGTATTCGCCGAGTATCTCTCTATATAACTCCCAGTTAGCTTTCACATAACTCTTCCTGAGTGGGACTGGCATTAGAATCAGTGCAAGCGAGGGACAGACACCGCGCTAGCAATCATTAAAGAAAAAATTGCGACTTTAACAGCGCGAGGAAACAGAGTTGACATTGTACTTCGTGATGTTCTAAAGCCATTGACAAAGTGTGGTTGCCCGGCCTAAAAACCAAAGTCTGCGACCTTAACCTGAAAATAAACCTCTGCAGAATACTCTGCAGCTATATAGATGAGAGGAAAGCGATAGTGCAGATAAAAGGCAAAACGGGCGATGCAATCAACCTGCAAATGTATGTCCCACAAGGAGGTTGCCTCTCACCTACGCTGTACACAGTGTATACCAAGTACCTTCCACATCCAACTGACGAAAGTTCGTTGTACATACAATTAGCGGACGATAACACTGAGATAGTGACCAGTGTGAGGGTATGGAACGTACATACTCACATGCCGCCAGACAATAGTGGGAACGAAAGGAATTTGTCGTTTGAGTTTACCTTCGTCTCCTCTCTCTTTCCCTCCACCATTTCCCCAACTGGCGACAGGAAGTCAGGCGAAAGAACGCCTATCTCACAAAGAAGCTTAAATCTTATTTGCCTTCTTTATGATACCATGGAGATTGTCCAGAAGGCGCTGCGATAAGCGAATTGTCGTGAATGGGATCTCTCTCTCGATTTCCCAAAATCGGCGATATAAATAACATCGAGTTTACCCCTCTAGAGCAGAGTCCCAAATCTACTCGCGTAATCCTCATGTTGAACGAAAGTAGTTGCCGTAACGTATCGACTACCAACGCGCCGTCGAGTCAACTTGGTCGCTGTCTCAAAGTGTTCCTGGAAGTAAATCCCGCCCCGCAGAGTCTGTGACTAGAAGAGTACGCTCTGTTGCTCAACGTAACTTGAGTAAGAAAAGGAACATCCAAATAGTTACTGGAAGTTACTATTTGTTAGTGTAACATCCAGTTAGGAGTGAACTAACCGGAACTGCAGCCAGCAGCCCAAACCAGTTGTCTTATCCCCCCCTCTCCCCGAAAACTCGTGTTAACGCCACTTGAACCACTCCATCTGGACCTGAGTAGTCGTCTCTCCAATCCATCACAATTAATGTTAATCTGTAAACCCACTGTCCCTCTATTCTTAAATTAGCATTTTAATTAACCATCATTGATAGTCCCATTGAGTCATTATATATCTAAACGCTTAACGTCAGTGTTTAATATTTAATCCTTAATTGTGCCCGTTAACTATTGCTAATTATTATATTTGTGTAAAGTAAAGTTTATTTTTTATACGTGTGTTTATTTGTGGCTCCTCCTTTTTGACGTACCCTTGGCAAGACTTTAATTAAATCTGCCTTCAGCTAATTTATTCAACCTGTATTTTGCACTCTTAGAATCCAACAATCACAAACCTCCTTCAGTAATAAGTGGGACTTTTATAGTGAGAATCCTGGATACGGCACAACCCGCCTCTAACCAGCTTTCGCACGTTCAGTAGGAATTAAAGTCTACCTATATGAATATATATATGATCGTAGGATTGAGTCATAGGGTCAATACCACCCACTTAAACAAAAGCGGTGTGTCCAGATCAAGGACTAGAATAATTATTGGACCAGACTATGAGCAATTCTATGACAACCAGCCATAGGAAAAACCCCAAAGACATCGCCCTAATAACAGGTATAGGAATTAAAAACCTAAATGATTACGAGAAAAGGAATAAAATAAAACTAACAAGGATAAGTTCAAACTAATTCCAATGAACAGAAGGAAAAAAACTACTGTACGCATAAAAGGAGAGACATATCCTTTCTCAATGTGTCCTCGGACTTAAATTAACAACGAAAGGCTATACAAGTCACCTACCACAAAAAATCTTAGAAGCAAAATCAACCTTATCAGCACCATACAGATTCAGGCAACTTTCGACCAAAAATATAAGAAAACTATACCTGGCCTTAGTTCAACCTAAACTCCTATACCCAATTGTAAAATTGAATACACTAAGTAACTCCCAAATCAAGAAGATACAAAGAGTTCAAAATCAAGCTACTAGATTTATAACGACTACAGGAAGACTAGATTACATACCAGCAGAAGAACTACACCTCAGATCTACTATCGAACCCATAAATATAGTCATACAAAAAGGAGCATTAAAGCTGTGGGAAAAGCTTAAAAATACGATTGCACAGAATATAATAAACCAAAGCATTGTACAAGAAGACCAAATTTATCGTACGCAATATAAACAACCCTTCGACGGTAGCCTGAGAAAAACGTTAATAAACGTCAACACAATCTATTGGTAGTAAATTATAGTCCAACATCTAAAAAGAACAATCGATTGCGACTACCAAGTATACAACCCAAATGAGAATCCCGATGAAGAAATAAAAGTAATTACTGACAAAAAATATATATATATACACATAAATATAATTATATAATAGCATTAATAATAATAAAAAATAAATAAATAAAAAATAAATAAATAAAAAAATAAAATAAAATAATATAAAGGAAAATGAAATTAAAAAACAATAAATCGATACAAACGCTCTATTGAGCAAAAGAAAATAAAGGCTCCAATGCTTAAAATAATAATGTATCACAAAAATATAATAAAATTAAAAGAAAAACGATAGTGTTAGCCATGCAACCTGGCACAAATCTCTATCGTCTTCACATATCATCCTACACACATTAACACACACAACACTTTAATTTCTATCTATCATATTTCACTCTCTCTACACTCTCTCTAACTATATTTATCTTATATTATCTTATATGTGCCTACACGCTCCCAGACCGCTCGCACGCAAGATTATTGAGCTCACTCACTCGAAAGATTCAGCCTACGCTACTTTCGCACTTTTCCTCGCTGGAATTTGAGGGAAGAGAAGAATCTAAAAGATCAGTGAATTATAAGGGCATTTTCGATCAACTGAGCCGCAACAAAGAAGAACTCTCCCTCTCTCAATCATTCTTACTTCCCCTACGCTGGACTTAATAGAAAGAATCTTTTCTTTGACAGTCATAAACATATTTATGGCTGACTAAACTCATCACCCCCCCACTCCCGTCTTCTGAGCCACAATTCGAGATGAAGGGGAAGGATATCACTATAATACAGGAGGGAGAGTCCTCGGACTCAACCTAACGACGAATGGGTATATCGCTCACCTGGCAAAAAAAGTAAACGAAGCTAAAGCGACAATGTCATCCCTGCTACGCTTACATAACCTGTCAAGTGAGAACAAAAGAAAATTATATACAACCCTCGTCCGGTCTAACCTACTATATCCAATCATACCAACTCACATTCTGATAAAAATCAGCTCAGAAAAGCCCAGAAGGTACAAAGCTGGGCAACAAGATTCATCGAACATAAAAAAACACAGGACCGAATACCATCAGAGGACCTGCACCGAAGAACCAGCCTCGAACCTATCAATACAGTACTTCATGAACGTGCCAAAATAATTTGGGAAAAGTTAAATGTAACTTTACCGGAGGAAGAATTCAATAAGATAATCATTCCAAACGACGAAATTCGAGGACAAAATGCAGGATAAGATTCGACGGAAATAAGAAAAACACAACGTTTAATGTAAACCCAAATTATAAATAATAAGACAAAGTGACCAACCGAACTAAGAATTATCGATACCGACAACTAACTATGAATTCCACAATACAGAGTACAAGAATAGAAAAGATGAATGAGAAAAACAAAGAGGAAAATATAAAGAAGATATAAATATAGTACTATAAAACCACTTAAAAGTGCAAAAATCAAATAAAAATAAATATAATAATAAACAATAAATAAATAAATTAAAAATTTTTAAAATAAAAATAAAATAAAAAAAAAAAATTATATAAGAGCTTATATGAGAAACTGAAAACAAAGGCTCGAATGCTAAACCACAAACTTTATATATTCAAAAAATAATATTAAATAAAATCCGATGCAAAAGGAAAGCGTTTGCCAGGCAACCTGGCACAATTCACTATACCATTATCATATTCACTAAATCACCCGCACATATCATCTGACACTCATATCCATCTTATAAACACACACACGCCAGACATTATCTCTACTTTTCTATATATCTCCTACACCTTCACCTCTTATATGATCCCAATCCCAATCCCAATATATGTAGATTTTAGGTAAAGGAGGTAATGATATAACGGGGAGGGTGCGATTTTCTATATAAATTTTAGGTAAAGGGGGCAAGGATAAATGGAAGACGGGGAACGTGGAAACTATGCGCTAAAAACGGAAATAAGTGTCGGTGCGTGCTACTTTAATGGCGCTCAACTCATGGACGTCGAGGTGTTGGGAGTACGGTCTCTGGCTGGAGCTGCACGTTGATTGCCGGTTTTCTTGCTTGTATAATTACGGCTTTGGCCATTCTTAACATTCGTTGATCTTTTAACCTAATGATGATCGAGGTGTTCTTAGTTAGCTCCTCGCGTTTCAAGACCGCCTTGAGAGGGTTGTGGATGTTACACCGATGTATTTGGAGTTGCGGTGCTCGCAGTCACCGACTTTGCACGAAAATTCATACACGACGTTCGTCTCCTGAAGAAGCTATTCATGTTTCGAAACCTGAACTTGACCAACAAAAAGAGAATATACAACGCACTCATAAGATCGAAGCTGCTGTATCCACCTATACCTATCAATACTAGTTCCAACAATATAGTACGACTCCTCCAAAGAGTGCAGACTAAAGGAGTGTTCATAATAGCAGACACCAGAAGGAGAGAAAGGAGGAGGCAGAGGGACCTTCTTCACAGCATACAAGGGACTCCAATCAACATGGAACTGCAAAAAAGAGTCCAAAAAATCTGGGAGAAAATTCCACGACACATGATGGACGAAATCAGACAGAGGCACATTGACATTCCGTTAGAGGATTTAACTAGAAGAAGACTAGACTTTGAGAGTAGCAAAGCACAGATCGAAAGACAAGAAGATCCAATCTACAAATAAGACTACGCATAACAAACAATACACTACACAAGAATAAACAACAAGAAGAACACTGAAAACACATAAACAAACAACGAGAGAAACAAAAAAGAACCGGAAAACACATACAAAGGCTTGAACGCTGCCAAAAACACTATAAATTACAGGAAAAAAAATGAAGACACAAAAAATAACATAAAAAACCAGGAACCACACAAACAAAGATGCAAAATCATAACAACCCAAGCAAAAAACAAACAAAAAGAAGCAGATAAGAGTACGCAAAAGAACAAGGATATTAGAACAGAAACAAAAAGAAGAACATCAATCTCAGACAAACACATGCGATTCCCTATCACCAGGGATTTCTACCCTTCTATCCTTTTCATCAGAGAAATCTATCCCTATCTATCTATCCCTCAATATTATAAGATCCCCGCGGGGAATCTCCGAAATACTTTTTTGACCCGCTACTAGAACACTTAATTTCGACCTACGCCCCCCCCCTCCCCCCATCACTCCTTCGACGGAGTTGCGAAGCTGAAATGAACTGAACTGCCATTCAGCTAGTCTCGCTCAAACTATGTCGGTCCACTTTGATAGAGATAATTGAAGACGTAAAGGAAATCAGGTTTGAGGATTAGCCCACTGTGTAACTCTACGGAAGAGACCGCCCAGTTACCAGGCGATGCTAAAAACTTTGGGAAGAGTTCGTTCTAATCTCTAAGGGTAGCCTCCGGCCAAGACTACAGGGAGACATGCAACCGTCCATGTGTAAGTTGGAAACAGTATCGATAACCAAACCCCAGATGAGGTGGTACCCCCGGGTGGTGGTAGTTGATTCTATCACCACCTATCTTTAAGTCCGCCACATTTCACCCGTCTGAGGGGCCTGCCCGCGTTCACCCATCCTCATTCATCGCCTCATTGGCAGTTCACGTTCACGGAAGCTGAGCGACGAAGCAGATGGAGTCATCAACAAACAAATAAAGAAGTAAACATGATCGTAAGAAGAAAGGGAGCACGAAATTATACTAGAATAAAGTCACCACTAATAAGAGACTTGGGAGAAAAGTAAACCCAGTCCAGAGGGGGCGCTGTCTCCAAGAGATGGCCCAAGACCATACAACCAGAATACCTCTGCGGGTAGTCGACGGACAGCTCAAACACACCAGAGAGAGCGTATTCGAAGCTGTGTATGGCAAATTGGGCATTGCCATGGTAAGACTGCTGGACATAACCTCGAGGTATATCGCAATCTGCGAAAAATAAAAAGACATCGAAGATATCACCAAGGAGAAGGCAATAGCGGTCCTTAGGTGCATTGGGCTGCAGCAAGCAGTACAAACACAAATCCTGACCCATTGGAGTGTGGTGTGCCGGCGAATCGATCCGTGGATTAGACAACACTCCAAGGATGAAATCATGGAGGAGATCCAGCTTCAGCAAAGCTGAGCCAAGGTAGCCGGAGTGATAAAGTTAAAAAATAGAAGGGATAGCAGCGACTAAACCCATGTCTTCAAGGTGGTCTTCGCCGAAACACTTATGCCCCAAAAGGCAAAGGAACAAGCTCTATTAATGTTCAATGCCAAAATTAGTGGGGAACAGATAGAGAAGGCAGAATACACTCCTGTCCATTTCTGTTTTAGATGTTACGAGATGGAAGTACACGCCACTAAAGACTGTAAAGAGCCACAAGAAACATAATCCAAATGCAGCGATAGAGGGCAAAATTGGACGTCGTGCACTAGTAACCTTGAGAAATGCGTTAACTGCGGCCAAGGACACAGAACAATGGCCATGTCATGTCTTGTTAAAAAAGAAATAATGAAAAAAAAACAAGAAGCGAATAAGAAAGAAGAAATACGTAGCGCAAATACGTCCTTCACCCAAGCGGCAAAGGTGGCCTCTCGGAAGTAGACAATTTGAAGACTTATCTTAAACTACAAAACGAGAACTCGATGAAGATTATGACGTGCATCATTCACGCGCACTTCATGATTCTCACTCGCCCTGGCACGTTTGCAACTGAGCTGAACCAAATGTTAGCAAAAAACGGGATGGAACAAATGTGGTTCCCAGACAACCTCCCCCTCCGGGGATGTACTGCAACTGCAGATGGTTCCACCCACCAAGCAAACGGGCAAGACACTATACCAAAAATGTAACGAACAAGAAAGAAAAGAAACAAGCAGTCGATGTGAAAACTCCTGCACATAAACAGAAACAAGAAAACACCACAGTGAGAGAAAATACTTACACCAGTAGTGGCATTTATTGATAAATGCCCCTAAAATGCCAGAAGGCATGTCTAACAAGCATCGATCTCATAACGAAAGCGGCAGTTACATTTAGAAGAGATCATATATGTTTTGATATTTCCTGCCATGAAACCAGACTAAAAGATATCATCGGCGTTTCCAAAGGAGAAGTGATCTAGAATAATGGTGACATAACTCTTTCGAAAAAAAGGAGTTGGAAGATTATGCGGTAGCTTGGAGGGTCATTTATTATTTGGTTTTTGTTGGTTTTCTTAGCTAAGAGTAAAGAGCAATGTATTGAAAATATCGATGGGGTAAGGGCTAAAATACAGTAGAGTAGTTGAGGCAAAGACTTGAAGGCAAGAGTTGATGAGAGAAGAGGGCTTGTTCTGAAGAGTAGCAGAGGGAAGCCAATTTTTAAGAGAAACAGGAGCAAGAAAACAAAATTTGGGAAAAATAAAAGAACCTTACTTAGTAGGGAGAAGTAGGATTAGAAGCAGATGTAATAACAGAGCGGATATACAGCAAAGTGCGTGTATTATTTTGTTTTATATAGGAATACGGTGTGAGTGAGGCGTAAAAAGGACATTAGCAGGGCAATGTATGAGTAAGTAGTAAGAAACTAGGGCAGGAGGCAGAGTCTGTTGCTGCTCGACGAGCACAAGCTCCCTGAAGACGTGCATGCTTGTCTTTGTTTTCTACGAATAAAATTGTGTCTGAAAATACGGAGCATATTGTCCGTAATTTGAAGTAGAGATAAAGTGAGCATGGGCGTTGATCCAAATGGACAGGATCTATGAGAAAGTTCAGGCGCATCTATGAAGGTCAAAAATTGGGATGACAGAGAGTGAAGAGAACGGTGCGAGACGACTTCCTATGTCATATGTCCTTGGTTAATCGATATTGGTTGTGGGGTATTATGTTTTAAAGCGTTGTGTTAAAAGGAGGAGAGAAACTAAAGTCTAAGGGCAAGTAACCAAAAGTAGCTTTTGAGGATCTTCATCGGGTGAATTGTATTTCCATTTGTATGGGGTTTGATGAGAGAATTTTAGAGCGAGAATAAAGATAAAATCTCAAGAAGACGTAGAAATAAAGGGGTAGTCAGGAGGATATTCAAATATTCCGAACTAGCTGCGATTGCTGCTGGGTTGGAGAGTGCCCTGCTAATAAATTCAGCTACCCTATCGAAGAATCTGGCCAGTCGGTGGCTTGACAGACGATAAGCGATGGTTACATAAGTAAGAGTGAGATTCAGAGGTAAAGTTACTAGCAGAGCTTTAAAGATCTTTGGAGAACGGTTGGTATGTGGTAGTGATTAGAGATACCCCCTTTTTTCTCCTCTGCCCACACGTCCCGTACGTCCAGTAATCTTTGATAAAGAAATGCACTAATGGAATTACACCAGTATGTGCAACTCCTTCTTTCTTTTCAAAATACTTTAACCCCCAAATTCCAACCCTGTAACCTAAAGATGCTCTCTTATGCCTATATCAAGCTTCGTGGATTCCCAAATCCAGCGAAAAGAGTGTGTGGGATTTCAAAGGATGAATACTGGTTCATAAGAAGAAGGGAGCAGGCTGTTTTTTAGTGAGTTGGGTTGTTTTAGTAGGTTTTTATCTACTGAGTTGCCTTGTGTTTGCAAGGTGTTTTCGAGTGAGTCGCATTGTGTTCGCAACTCTGTTTAAAGTCTAGTTATATCGAAAGAGATCATTCAAGGATGTGGAAAAAGAGTAGCCAAGATGAATTCTAGGGGTTAGTTCAAAATTCATTAATTCGTAATTGATTGGAGGGGAGTGAGTTTGTTTGATGATATTATTTGAGGTGGATTTTGTTGATGATATAATATTAGGTAGATCGTAAACATTTTAAAACCGAACACGTATAACTCAATGTTCAGAAGATAAAATTCCTAAGTGCATCGTTACTCGTCAAAGGAGGAAGTTACGAGAAATTATTAAAATGAATGTTCAGAGAATACATTATATTTATAAAAAGAATTGGTACTTAAAATGAAAGAAACAAAACACGAAAGCAAACAAGAAAAATTAAATTATATATATATATATATATATATATATATATATATATATATATATAAAGAAAGAGCAAATGCAGGTTATGCGGGTGATAAAAACAACCACAGGGTGTCGCCACATTTATTTTCTCCTTTTCAAAACAATTTTGAACACAGAAATAAAGGTGCAGAAACCTTGCATTGCAGATTATATAACAATATAGTACAATAAAGAGAAATTGGACATGAATTAGCAATGAGAAAAGAAACAGGAGTTTTTATATAGGTAAGAGAAAGGGACATTAGAGGAAGACTAGAATCAAAGAGAGCAGATGGCGGCACAAGGAAGGCAATCCTTTACCGTGAAGACACAGATAACGCCAGAGGAAAAAGTTTGAAATTCCTTGCCGGCCAGGAATTTCAAACTTTTTTTCCCTGGCATAATCTCTGCCTTCATTGTGCCGCCCTCCGCTCTCTTTGATTCTAGTCTTCTTCTAATGTCCCTTTCTCTTACCTCTAAAAAACTCCTGTCTCTTTTCTCATTACTCATTCAAGTCCAATTACTCTATCTTGTACTATATATATATATATATATATATATATATCAAAGAACACCCAGATTAAGCATATCAATACATTAATATCAAGCAAAAAATCAATAATCATAATTAAACACTATTGAATGGTGGAACAGAGGATCGCGAAGAATGTTGAAAAAATCTTGAAGATTCTCGTTCAAGGACAACAGGAAATGAGGAGAAAAACATTGTAGGGGGTGGTGTAGCTCATTCACGTGAGTAAGAATTTAAGTAGTTCGTTTCCTTCTTTTATTTATTAATGAAAATAGGTATTATAGATCTATATATATATATATATATATATATATATATATATATATATATATATATATATATATATATATATATATATATATATATATACATATATATAATTTTTTACCAACTCTGAGTACTAAACTAATATATCCATAACAAGTAATTAATTATCAAGCCTCTTTCTTCACCATTTTGAATAAAATTTTCCCTCGTGGCCTGAGATGGTTCTTGCTTCTTTAAGAATATTTATAAACGTCAATAAATACTCAAACCTGATTACTTGGTCGGAATATTTCCTTTTCTTTGAATAAGACTTTCAATCAGTGGCATCCAATCAAATCTTATGAGACAAGAATTTTTCAATTCTATTTGGCTCCATCTGTTCCGTGTTCTCATCCGCAGCGAGATTGATGAATTCCTATGATTATTTCAACAGTGTCTCTCGTTTGGCATTTCACACAAATTGGTAATAATACAGCTGTCTTATTTACATTTTTTACCAATATTGACTTGTCTCTCTCTTTGAGAGAAGTGGTGCTCTGAGACGTGCGCAAAACTTGACATCTTGATATCATTAAGTACCTAATGACAGAGAATAGAAAGTGGGAGAAAAAAGAAAGAAATATATGAGGGAATCGGTTAAATTGAGATAACATCGACAAAAGAGTAAAATTTAGATAAATATAATCGTGTTATAAAGAGAAAAATAAAAAAAAAGTAATTAACAATGGAATGAAGAGAAAAGTAGAAATGATTAGTAAAATTCAGAGATAAGAGGGAAATGTTTTGAATGATGATAGGCGAAACTCTGGGATAAAGAAAAATGCTACAAGTTCTTAATATGAGACTAAAACGAGTTTTCCGAAGAGGGATCTCCTTTACTTTATGCTTTCAAGTTACATTTAATTAATTGTTTTGAAAGCATTTAATAGTAAAATCGGATATGCATGGATATTTAAAAATAGTTGAACTGAAGCAAATAAGTTTACCTGTCTTGCCAATTTTTTACAATATAACAATGATGAAGAATAAGAGGCAATTTGTAAAACTGGAAAAAGGGTACCTGATATGTTGAATTCTTGTTTTCTTAAGCAAAGGCTTAAACTAATTCCGTGGGAAAAGAAAATTGGTTCCTAAACCATGAAGTAAATCTTAAAAAGTGGGAATAAAATCATTAAGAAAAAATATATGGAACTCTTAAAAATTATACATTTGATGAATGAAAAATAAGTAGGGAATCGACTAATATCTAAAGCGAAGTTTCTTACCCCCACACCCTACAGAAACATGTAGTATAATTTTCACCTTCTTGTATTGATAATATTACTAATATTTATGTAAAATTCGATAACTTCAAAGAAAAAAGTATACAACTGATTACTATTTAGATTTGTTAATTCCTTTGACTCTATTCTTTTTTCATCGAATAAAGTTGGAGAGTAACAGTTTCAATTCTGGTGCCTCCGAGACGAAGGAAAATCTCTTATTTATAACATTCTTTTCCTCTTTTCCCCTCCCTTATTCCCTTTGTCCAATGTGAGTTTTCAGTCTTCAGTAATTTGTTTAGGTGTTGTATGGGGTAGGGTCTTGCAGATGGTGGTGTAGGGTGTGATAGTGCAGATTGATGTTGTGTAGCTTGTGATGGTGGTGTATTTGATGTTGTTGTAGGTGTAGCTGGTGGTGTTTTAGTCTCTCTTTGTGAAGAGAGCTTGCTTGAAATTAATCATTTTAGAAGCTTGAAAATTAATTACTTGTTATGGATATACTAGTTTATGTAACCATTTCTTATCGTCTCCCAAGCCACCGACTGGCCAGATTTTACGATGGAGTCAATGAATTTATTAGAAGGTCACCTCCAACCCAGCAGCAATCGCAGCTAGTTCGGAATATTTGAATATCCTCCTGACTACCCCTTCATTTCTACGTCTTCTTGAGATTTAAACTTTATTCTCGCTCTGAAATTTTCTCATCAAACCCCATACAAATGGAAATACAATTCACCCGATGAAGATCCTCAAAAGCTACTTTTGGCTACTTGCCCTTAGACTTTAGTTTCTCTCCTCCTTTTAACACAACGCTTTAAAACATAATACCCCACAACCAATATCGATTAACCGAGGACATATGACATAGGAAGTCGTCTCGCACCGTTCTCTTTACTCTCTGTCATCCCAATTTTTGACCTTCATAGATGCGCCTGAACTTTCTCATAGATCCTGTCCATTTGGATCAACGCCCATGCTCACTTTATCTCTACTTCAAATTACGGACAATATGCTCCGTATTTTCAGACACAATTTTAATCCTAGGAAACAAAGACAAACATGCACGTCTTCAGGGAGCTTGTGCTATTCGAGCAGCAACAGACTCTGCCTCCTGCCCTAGTTCCTTACTACCTACTCATACATTGCCCTGCTAATGTCCTTTTTACGCCTCACTCACGCCCTTTTCTTGCTCCTTTTTTCTTAAAAATTGGCTTTATTATAATATCTCTGAACTATTGGTTCCAATTCTCATCCGAGAATGATTGTCCTTCGTAATGGTCTGTGCTGTATTGGTGGCCCTGCTTTCTCTCTATTTGCTGGCAGATTGTGGAATGAACTTCCTGGTGCAATATGGCCACATGTTTTCATTTTCTCCCTCAAGCATTCCTTCGAGACTAACCTCTTCTATCTAGCCTTAATTCATCAATAAGAGAGTGCTCTTTGTAGGATCACGACTCTGAAGAGGGACGAAATAAGGGGCAACGTACTAAAATTGACATGTCTGGAAGCCCCAAAATAAAAATTTGTTGTGAAGGAAATATTTAGTTCCTCTTGGGCATCATTCACTAACAACGTTCGTAGGTATTCATTATCGGAGCATTGCTTAGTTTATTAATATTAACGATCTTGACACAACTTTATTGTGTAAAATGTAAAAAATTCTAATTAAAAGAAATTTGGATTAGAACAAAACCAAAAGTGATCTCGAAAAGTTGAAAAGAAGAATTAGAGTAATACAATTGTCAAAAGATTGCTGATGAAATTCAACGAAAACGAGTGTCAGATAAATTATTGGTATGCAAATTTTAAATAGTGCCAACATAACAGAAAAAATTAGGTATAGAAATCACAAATAATTTAATTCACTTTATGATTAAACAAGCTCAGCTGACCAGAAGTCACGTACTCTAACTTATACTGATTTATGACCTTACGACTTTCAAAACTTTAAATAATTCACGGACTAACATTGTGAAGAGGTTGGTAATTATATCATTTGTAAGAGAAAATAAAATAACATAATGATTTCAAATTTCGTTAGAATCGGCGAAAAAGATATGAATTAATTGTAAAATAATACTCATGATAACCTTAAAAAGACTTTAGAAATATATCTTTAGAAAGGGAATATCGGCCGAATAGTCATAATGTTATTAGCAAAACAAAATAATTCTCGGGATGATCTCTTGTGCTGGTGGTATAAGTGGTCTAGGTACAGGTGGTATAGGTGGTTTTTTTTAAGTTATGTAGGTGTCAGTGATGGTGTAGATGGCGTTTATGTAGGAGTCGATGGTGTAGGTTTCAGTGGTGGTGTAGGTGGCGGTTAGGTAGGAGTTGGGGGTGAAGGTCGTGTATGTGGGGATGAGGTAGGTATGGTGGTGTAGTTGGTAGTAGTGTAGGTGGTTGTGGTGTAGGTGGTTATGCTGGTTTAGAGGTGTAGGTAGTGTTGATGTAGGTGTTGGCGGCGTAGGTTGTGGGGTGGTAGTGGTGTAGAGGGTGGTAGTATGTAGAGGGTGGTGTTGGTCGTGTAGGATGTGTAGGTAGTGGTGAGAGAGGCGGTGTAGTTTGTCTTGTTGTTACTTGTGTAGGTGGTGGAGGTGGTTTACGTAGTGTCGTAGGTGGCTGTGGTGTATTAGGGGTAGGTGGTGAGGGAGATTAGTGTAGGTGGTAGTGGTCTGTGTGGTGGTTGTGTAAGTGGTGTTGCTGGCTGTTTAGGTGGTGATGATGGTTGTTTAGGTGCTGGAGGTGGAAATGGTTTAGGTGTAGGTGGTTTAGGGGGCTGTGATAGTGTTGGTAGCGTAGGTTGGGATGGTGTAGATGGTAGTAGTGGTGTAGTTGGGTGTGGGCTAGGGGTGGTGATGTAGGGGTGTAGTTCACTTACCTCTGAAAACCTCCTGTTTCTTGTCTCATTGCTCATTCGCGTCCAATTTATCATTCTTGTATATACATATATATATAAATTTATATATATATATATATATATATATATATATATATATATATATATATATATGTATATATTTAAATGTATATATATAGATATATATATATATATAAAAGTTCACAGGTTAATTATTCTGAACCGCCTAAGATTTAAACGTTAGTTTGTCCTTAAAGATTTCCCTTAACTGTGATTGTCCAATTTAGTGTCCCTTATGTTCAAATATAAAAACAAGCATTGCCTATGATTTGAACGAGTTTGTCCATAAACTTTTCCTAAACTGTGATACTCTTGATCACGAAGCAACTCACAAAGATCGTTTAAATAAGTTAAGACATCTCAAATGATCAACTGGGAAGAAGATCTAACTAGGAAAAGAAGACCGAAACATTGAAACAGAAGAAGAAAGATTTGAAGAGCTATTCCGAAGTTATTGGGAAAAAATTCAGTATAACTGGAGAGAAAAACGAAGACTATGACCTAGAGTTTGAAAACAACATTATAAACGAGCTTAACAACCAAATACATAATACGCACCTTCACCACCAGGTGAATAGATAGCGTGACAGAGAAGAACTACTCGCTGCGCTCCGCTCATTCCGATGAAAAACCACAGGACGATCGGTGCTTACAAAATTAAACTTTGAAAAGGCACCATCCAATGTTATCAAAGGTATGAGAAGGAATTTTAACGCCTGTCTAAACTGGGATACTTTACAGATGCTTATAAAACGGTTAAGATGATTTTCTAGCCTAAGCACGGAAAGGACCCAACGTTGAAGTAGAGCTACCGGCCAATATCACTTCTTGAATTTGGCGTGAAGCTTTTCAAGAAGATCCTCAAACGACGACTGATGTCTCACTTGGAAGAGAACTCCCTCAACAACCTATATCAATTTGGGTTTGGAATTAAGTGAAGTACGGAGATAACGATTAATGTCATCACGGAAAAGCTAACCCAAGCAAAACGGCCAAGAAGTTACGTGGACATTGTTTGTAGGGATGTATCAAAAACGTTTGATAAGGTGTGGCAACGGGAAATGCAGTATAAGATCTTACGACTGGGCCTAAGTGAAAACTTAGAAAGAACTCTCTGTGAATATGTCATGGAGAGAACGGCGTAGATCAGTTTAGGGTGCATGGATGGACCAAAGTTTCCTCTCACTGCGGGCCTCCCACAGGGGGATGCCTGTCTTGAACTCTCTACTTGATTTACAGCGCTGATTTCCCAGTCCTTATGAGTCCCACTTGCCTTAACATTCAATTCGCAGATGATTTCACCCAGATTATCACTTGTCCATGGAGAAATGCGCCTTGGCAAGCTCGTATGACAGCAGCAGAAATTGAAAACCTTAACACATACGAGGCCAGGTGGAAAATCTGCACGAACCAGGAAAAGTTCAAAGTAGTCGCCATAGGCAGGAGACTTCTATACGATGTCAGATTGGGGGATAGACGCTATCCCAACACCATGGAGTGCAATGTACTCGGAATGAAGTTTAGCTCACTTGGATACAAGAAGCACCTCCATGAAAGAATCATCAAGGCCACAGCTGCATTCAGAACTCTATACATGTTCAGAAATCGCCGTGAAAGCAATAAAAAAAAGATCTACAATGTAATTGTAAGATTGACGCTGCTATACCAAGCTTTCGTCATTTCGTGTGTCTCGAAGATACAAAGAAGGAAACTACAAATGGTGCAGAATAAATGTATGTACCTAATTTTAGTTACATACAGGTGAGAAAGAAGACGCGAGGAAGAACTGCCCCGGGAGGCGGAGTTAAGTCCTATTAACGTTATTATAGAAGAACGGACAATGAATACTCCGCTGGACTTTTAGCGGATAGAGCAGAAGTGCCGTTCTAAGCATGAGAATAATAATGTTTTTACCCAAACCAAGAAAACCGACCAAGAAAACAAAACCTAATCACGAAACCTCACCAATTTCTAAACAATCAACCGAATATCAACAGCAAATTCACCGATGAAAGCCCAGCTATAACGAATAGACATCCAAGAATAAAACAAGACATGATTTACACTCACTACAAGATATACAAAAGAAAACAAAGACACTAAATATAATAATAAAAGGATTAAAGTAATTTATTACTACAACAGCAAATGCGCATGACATATCCAAGAGCATTAATCTTTTGAAGACAAATGGCTTAAACGCCATAATAACATCAACTATCCCAAAGACAACAAAGGAACCACGAAACAAGAAAATATTTAAATGCGATAGGCTTGTTCACCATATATATATATATATATATATATATATATATATATATATATATATATGATAAATACCACTCACAAGGAAAATTTAAAAACGATTTTGAGCGCTTTCGTTTTTAAAATAAAGACGAAAGCGCTTGGAATCGTTATACCATTTTCCTTGTGGGTGTTATTTATCATAATTTTGACTCATGTGCAAGTTGTGAGTTTCTTTTCCTATATACATATATATTTATATACATATATATATATATATATATATATTTATAGTTTCGATTGATCCAAAAAACGGAACTTTAGGAAAGTCTTGCTTAGTAAAATGCTTTTTATTACTTTCTTAGTTATTAGAAAATGAAAAACAATTCAAGTTGATAGTCTTTTATTTAGTGCCCACGCACAGTCCTTCAAGTAGTTAAGTAGTGGTTCTTCTCCAGAAGTTGATTTCAGGGTGAATAAGAACTAAAGAATTATCCTTACTTAGTAATAAAAATTGAAACAAAGGAAATGCACACTTTGTCTATCTTCAGAAACACAAGAAATAAATAACAAGAAAGGGTTCACATTAACTCTTTCGAAGACAGCGCAGCGTTCGTTGGGGTTCCAAGCAGTAGGTGCCGGTGCTCTGAGACCATTCGGAGGCAAAGCTGCTTCAGCTATTCGTCCTTTGAGAGGGGGGAGTTGTATTGCTCATCAGAGCAAAGAATCGCTCCGCAGCATCATTCAAGACGCGCAACTTCGCAGCCAATGACGACCGCGCGATGAACGTCTCCTCCTCCGTACAATGGCTTGCCTTTTTAGGAGGAACTGCTCTCCCGCTATTTTCTTCCCGCCCTCTATCAGCAGGTCAAAGATGGTAGCAGACCGACGCTTGATGAACTAATCAACGGTAACGGAGCTATCTTCAAAAGGGGGCACGCATCGATGGAGCACACCCATCTGCGCTTTATGGAGCCGGGTCACCATTCCCCGCTTCACTTTGAGGGACACGCGTTGTCGATGAACGCCAGTCAGGCCAAGTTCCTAGCTAGGAACCAAAGTTGTTGCTCGAATGCAGCAGTGCCAGCTGGGCCACGGCCTTGTCCGGGTAGCCCTTAGGGTTTGAAGCGACCGCAGGTCGTTGATAGGGGCCCTGGCCGTTTGAGGGGCCTTATTCCAGGCTCGCGCCTAAAGCAGTGACGAGAAAGTGACAGCAAGAAAAGGGCATTGGCATCCCTGGCTTTCAAGTGGACTTGGAATCGGAAGAGTAAGAGCTTGAGGGAGTACAAGGCCTTGGCCATCCACCTGGCGCGATGAGCGAGCCAGGAGACCGGGACGTAGCCAAAATGTTTTTCTAGACGAGGAAGATATAGCTGAGGAGCAGTAACTCCTTGTAGGCGGATCTCGTTTGCTGATCATGTAGGGCCCATTCCAGTTCGTAGAAAGTCACCGTCCAATGGTGCTGGAGCCCTTGCTGCTCGAACACCTAGTCCGTGGGGATAACAAAGGCGGCCTAGGCCACTTTGCGACACTCCTTCTCGATCCGTTTGAATAATCGTTTCCAGTCCTGTGGTGGGGGCAAAGGCGGGCCTGAAGGCCCCTCAAAATATGGAGTTCGAGGACGTGGAGCCAGAAGGGGATCCACACCAGCTCCCGTCCCAATCCCTCCTCGAAGCGGGTGCACGCTTAGCTGTTGAGGCCCGTGTCGGAGGCTGTCGTGTCAAACGCAAGGCCACAGTTCTTCGATCCAAGAGCCTACTGGTCGATGGTAGAGATACAAGCAGCTGCTTGGGCTTCTCCCGTCCCCATTAGGATTTTGTGAACACCAAGCAGCTTCTCGAAGTGTTCCTGGCTCACGACGACCCCGGAAATTCAATCAACTGTGTACCAATCCCCCTCGCCGGTAACATCGAGCATTAGCTGGACGTTACAGTGGCGAAGAAGTGGGGGTCAACCGTAAAGTATTCCTCTTCCTGGGCTGAGGCACCAGTCTGCGCGAGGTGATGAGAATGCAGCATGAAGCATCGTTAAAATGTCAGGTTCGACAATTCATAGCTAAGGGCCGATGCGACAGCAAAAGGACGAAAACACCGTTCCGGTCAGTGAGGTTCACGCGATCAAGAACAATTGCAACGCGCGGATACATGAAGATGTTCTTCGTGCCTTTGGGCGCCAGCGCTGTAGTTGTCGGCTCCTTGGTGACTGCCACTGTCGCGCCAGATCCCTCGAAAGAAAATGGTCTGATGATGCCTCTGGCTGAGATTGCAGTCCATACTCTGCACTTAGGGAAGTGTAGGGGCTTGGTGGCTGCCTCATTTGGACTGGAGGTCCCCCAGATGACATTTGTCTTCGAGTTTACCTTTCCTTCAAGATGAAAGTAAGGTTCATCTGAGGTACAAAGGAGGTTAAGGAAAGTGGGGGCCCCTGAATCTCCACCAGTATCTTAACTGGGGCTGCCTCCTCTGTATTCTGTATAAATAGGCCTTTACATCTATTACTAGCACTCTCCTGCACGTCTCACGGGATATACCGAGGGACTGAGTTTGCTTGCACACAGACCGTTAGGACTCTACTGAACTGACTCTCTCACGCTCTCGACCATTTAGATTTTTCATATTCTCTAAATTTTGCATAAATTTTCTATATATATGATTGTTATATATTTGCCTATTCTATGCAACGATCATTTTGTGGAACTATTTTTCTATTGCGAGTGGTATAATTACAATAAACCAGTATAAAGAAAAAAATATTGATTTACAAGACTAGTTTCTGTATAAAGTCTTACCATGCCATCTCTAATCATCTCTCAACTGCAGGTTTGAATTTGATGTCCTTAAGAATATAGTTTACAAGAGGTAGAAAATCAGGACTTCTTTAATTAATGTGGATTCAAACTCTTTTCTTTAGCTTAAGGCTAAATTAAATATTTGGACTTAGGTGAACATTTTCTATCTGGCATAGGTCTCTACTAGGATAAATATTTTAGAGCGAACTACAAATATTCTAATATTCATGGCCAGCGACTCATTTAATTAATTAAATATGACTAACAATGTACATAGAAAAATATTCCGTTTTCAAGGACGTATTCTTTGGAGTGTTAGTTTTTTTAAACATTTCATCTATTAGAATTTTATCATTACATATTAAAATATTTTTCTTGGAATATGACATTATATATCTGTGGACATTTTTAGATTTATATTCATTATTAAGCCCTTAAGAGTATAGAAATAGAAGACCTAAGCATCAGTTCCACTAGGTTATCACTAACTATCTCCCTTAATTGAAGAGAGAAGTGAGAGACAAAGAACAGTTTGTCCGACTCTCACCCCTTCCACCCTTGGCCCTCAAGAGAGTTGCCAAGGAGGCGGGGCAATGACCGTTGCACATTCCTAAATCTCGACAGACACACTGTACAGAGCTTAAGTAGGCTCCATCACTGTATGGAAGGTGGGTGGAGTGAGAAGGAACGTAGTAGTAGGTGTTTTTTGTAAAAGAGAAATAGTGGGGAAATATAATATAAAATAAAAGTACAGACCCTTATGAAAGGGTATCTCTGACTTTCTTTTCGATTTGGTTATTTTTTTGTGGATTTTATAATGTAAAAGAGTGGTTTTGACTCCATACCGCTATGGTGACTTTTGACCAGGAATTTTAGGACCGGATATTGCGGCGCGTTGTTTATTTTTCTGTTTTAAATAAATGGCAAGTTAATTGATTTGGGTGGAATTGTTACTTGTTTAACTAATTAATATACTTAAATTGTGACAACGATAATGTTACTTTAAAATCAAAGAGGTAAATGATGCCTTTGTTTTTGGATTTGTATTATTTGGATATTTGGAATTTCACATAAACAATGGGTTTCTGTTGTTGAACTTACGCGTCTCGTTATTCATAGTTATGTGCTCGAGTAAAAACTCGGGAAGGAGTCGTCGGTATACTGTCTCCCAGATCTTATTTGCTCTTATGTTTTGATTACAATTCATGGAGTTTACCCCTAGTTCTACGGTGAGTTAACTTTGCCTCCTCCTCTCTATTATTTTGAACCCTTTGCCGTTTAAGTACGTGTGAGTTGAGGCTTGCGTTTATGGGGACTGAGGGCGGACAGGAGCTTTGAACGAATGTATACGTTATATATTTTTTAAAGGGTTTGGAGGAACTTAGGTTAAATAATCAGTAAACTTCTCTTAAATCTCTCTGGGCATTCGTTGCAATTCTTACTATATGACTCCCATATCCATCTGTCGGAATACAGAGTCCCGGATCCGTGCCCTCCCTACGGTACAGGATGTGAAAACGCAATACATGGAGGTCCGCAAGTGTTCATCGGAACAGTGGAATTATTTAGAACTCTTGAACATTGGTGAATATGTATTTAAAGGCCCAAGCAAAATGGAAATTGGTAACACCACCCGGAAAACACTAAGGAGAATATTACATGAACTAATAAAAACTTAAGAAAGGAAATGATGGATGTAGAGAATGGAAAGAAAGGGCAAACTATTTTAACCGTAATATGAAAATAAATAAAGAAGTTGGATTTACCTTTGTGTCATTAAGCGCTCATTGCTTATAGGACCACGACGCTCATCGACAGAGCTACCATCCTCAACCCCAGAAAAGGTTGATTCAAGAAGCCTTTTGAATAAGGAAGTGTAGGTTTTTTATCCAGTGAGAGACAAGAAAAGTGTTTATTTAGTAGGAGGGGGCACGGATATTTTGTTTGTAATAATTGGAAATCGCATGACACGTGATTTATAGATGTAGTTAAAGGTCCAAGGAAAATGGGCCTTTCCATATAACGGTTAAAATAGTTTGCCCTATCTTTCCCATCTCTTAATCTTCCATTTTTTTAAGCTTTTATCGGTTTATGTACTATTCTTTTTAATGTTTTTCCGGGTTGTGTTAACAATTTCCATTTTCCTCGGGCCTTTAAATACATCTATAAACGCTCCCAGGAAAACAGTCAAACCGGTGTATTTGTTTATTTTTATTCACATTAAGAAATAGAGGAAAAACCATCATTATTCAAGAGATATTTACAAGTAAAAAAGGGCTTAAAAAACTAATTGCTTCCACCGATCGACCAACTTGGGAACCTGCCTAGATGTCTGCTATTCATTGATTTTGTCTTAACTATTCCAGCACATGGAAACTGGCATAATTAAGGGCTCAACTGGAAACTGGCTTGAGGAATACGTAACAGCGGAAGCATGAGTAAGTAATTTTCTCGAAACGGGACTTAACCTCAGCCTTCGAGTAGAGGATTAATTTTCATATGCTAGGGACCCGCCAGGATCACAGATGGAAGCAATCCCAGTATCTGCGTATGTTGCAAGCAGTTATGGCGTAGGTACTCGGAGGGGAGTGGCAAAAGGGTAGTGGCGAAAGGGTAGTGACAGTTGATTCGGCCACTACTTTCATCAAGTCAACCATATTTCTCCCACCTTGAGGTGGCCAATCGGGACCCTTACATCCATCATTACCCCTTATCCCTGTTGTGTCTTTGCTGGGGACTAACTAGAAAATAGGTGGGAGAGTTTATCTTATTTTTTCGGAACACACGGATTCTTTTCCATACTGCCTTTACCAATTCACTTTAATAACCATACACGAACACTTTAATAAATGCGTGTGAGAAGGAAGACTTTAAAAAAGAGCTGCGCCGGAAGGTAGGGTTAAGTCTCATCATCAAAGTCATAGAACACCAGACACTGAATATACAAGAACTGGTTAATCAAAAAATGAATGATGAAATCATTCAAATGATTAACGAGAACAGGAGAGCCAGAGATCTTGCCAGACTACCAAGCTCGGCTAACCCAGTGGCTGGCTGGCGGGAACGAAGTGCCGTTCTACGCAAGAGAAAAGTGTTTAAGGCAAATAAAAATATGAACCGAGGTAAGATTTATCCAATTATGATTTAAAATACACAATCATGGAAAAAAGAGAAAAGAAAGAAGAATGAAGAAAGAAGAAACGGAATACACACAACAAATAAAATTAATAACAGATTACACGAAGTAAAATAGAAAAAAAACAACAGCAAATGTTCAATACATATCTTAAGATTTCGTAAGCCAAATGGCTCGAGCCCAATTAAAACAAACTACACCAAAAAAAACAACCCAAATAGCTCACAGAACACGAAAATAATGAAAGCGATAGGCCTGATCACTAGGCACCTTGCATCCCTTTGCAAATCTCTCACACCAACTTCCTCTTTTCAGACATTTTATTTCTCTCTATCCACACATGCTTTTGTCGCCTACATACACATACAAACCATTTAACTAATTTTTAATTGACCACCTTCTTGCGACATCTCCAGAAAACACCACCACTAGGGTAGGGTAATAAAGATTACCGACGATTCAAGAAAAGTGATCAAATCCCTTGGAGTTCTTTTGAATCTAACACCCCTTAACCAAACATCACAAAAAAATCATCCTCTAAGTCACCCAATAATGTGACCCCAGAGTGACCAAAAACTCGTAAGTGAATTTAACCGAAACTAAGAAGCAGAGTAGAAACTAGATAGTAGTCAATCAATTGAAACTAATAAATAGACACTAGAAGAAGGGAAAATAAAAAAAATAATGGTTTGAACGTTGAGCAGAACACTAGTACAATGCAAATTAAAACTCCTACAATACGCACCGAAATTAGCTAGACCTCGAAGCAAACTTGCAATCTTCCGCAGCCATTCTACTTCCCTTCTTTTTGCCCTAATATTTTGCTACAGTTGCTCTCAAACAGGCTTCACATATAGATGTGGGACAGGGCTGATCAGAAGAAAATAAAAAATTGCTTTACACTGAGGTAATAGCACCAAGTTTTATTCTTCCCTACCTGTTATATCATTGTTTCAGGATTAAGGATATACACCAGTAACTTTCAAAAGTAATTTCCAAAATAAAGTTCTTCTGTTCAACTGGGTTTTTTTTGTTTCAAATCTTGACTTATTCTTGTTGGAAAATAATCGAGCGAAGAAAATCTAAAGCAAAGAATGCAATAAGAATCCTACTCACGGTCCTTTCGATTAATCATCTATCGCACTCTATCTCGTTCTAAAATTGTTACTTCAACGGATTTAAGTAAGAGATGGAAAGAGGCTAAACGCCTTCTTAAAATTTTGACAGCACCAGAAGCAAATCAATCGTACCAAATAACTATGTAGTTGATGCCATAATATCGATTTCGAACTGTCTTTTCATTTATAGATAACATAAGACAGCCTATGTCTGTTTGATTGCTGGTGGTCGAAATTATCAATAATTCCTCCTTCTCTCACGAACATTGAGAGACGCCCTCGTTCACTTTATCTCTAAATCAGTATCTGAGTAGATATCACGAAATTTTTAAACTTTTTGAAACAAACTAATTAGAGTGGCAATATTTGCTTTGTTTTTAATATAAACTTTAAGAATCATACTCGTGATCTTCAAATTGTTCAGTAAATGGCTGGATCGCTAAATGCAAACTATTTTCCCTGAGGTAATCCTATTCATTTTGACTTTCGCAGCTTCAACTCGCATATTTTACCATTATATTTAATCATAAGAAGTTTAAATGCATTATTTCTTCATAGCATTGCTTCTTTCACGAAGCTATCATTACTCTTAATCTTAACTTATTTTAACATCTAATAAAATGGGCTTTTCTTCTAATACGGTTCTCCTACTTAAAACCTTAGGTCTTTGGGGAAGTTTGCATCATTCAGAGACACTATGTAGGCTGGAAAATAATATATCCAAATAGGAAAAAAATATGCTTTTAGTTGATCAGCCTAAATTTGAATTCCACAAGTGACGAGTGACGAGCTCAATGAAATTTATTTTGCAGTCTACTTGTGACAAAGCAGGGACGCATAGCAGTGTGTTGTACATAGTGGGTTTGGGGAATAAAACCATCCATGACAGTAATTTTTCTTTCTTTTCAACAAACCACCGTGTCCTGATCCAAGCGATGGTAAATTTAAACCTATAAATTAACTGTCACCTATAAACAAAACGATTCTTTCCCATACACTCCCTGAATGCCAAATATTCCCCAAAATAATATGGGCAATTTGTCACTTGGTGTGCTTAATTTTCCTTAACAGAAATATCATTAATTATGTTGACACATATTCGTAAAAATAGGATATTCTTGTAATCGAATGTTTATTTTGAAAATAACATCTACAACATTTATAATTATCCCACATGCAAATGCATACAACCAACAAGAGCTCGATTCGTTGATTCATATTGTTATATCCACAGGAACGACGATGGGCTAGGTTCGCCTCTTATTTAATAGAGAGTATGGTGTGGCCTAGTGCAAGTTTGGGGTGATTTCCTCACCGCAAAATAT
Source organism: Ceratothoa steindachneri (assembly GCA_963969495.1). NCBI lineage: Eukaryota > Metazoa > Arthropoda > Malacostraca > Isopoda > Cymothoidae > Ceratothoa > Ceratothoa steindachneri. The sequence goes on from OZ018327.1 coordinate 49,372,970, forward strand.
CGTTCCCTCTAACTACTTACACCGTCTAGCTGGTAGGTAGACTTACAGAAACTTGAACGGGCTTTATGAAGTTAATAAATTCCTCTACTAATATTAATTACAAATTATATGCACCAAGAGTTATATAAGTTAAAAGAAATGAAATCCTTTAATTTAATAATAAATAGGGTTCACACGACATTTAACCTATTTTCCTATTAACACTATGATTATACTTCTTTTGCCACTGACGGGATTAACTGTTCAGAATGGCTAGGATGACTCTTGAAAGAGAAGAAATTCAGTCGTTATCCTTCATTGGTCATTATTATTCATAAGTCCTGAGAGTTACTGTCCTTACCAGTCAAATGCTCAGAATCCATAATAAAAACCAGGCAGTGCACCCAATAACTGGTACAATTATCTCTCCTTAGAAACCAAGTCCAAGTTACAAGTACAAAATGTAATCTGACATATAATCAATGGTTAAATATTATAAGTCCACAAACCTTCCAAGAACCCTACTATGCAAATAAGAATTTCAAAGGTAATCATTAAATTTTCCTAAACACAAGCTTAAAGCCCTTGCAAATTCAGAAGACTGTTTGAATATTATCCGAACAAGAACTCATATTTAGCTTACACTTAAACCTCTTTTATCGAGTTATCAGTTGGCACAAATCTTCACCCGTTACGAAAAAGGTTCGTTATTTTTTGATAGGCTTTATAAGATAAGAGTCATTGTGATAGAACACTCTGAGGCCACTTTAATTCAGCCTCTATCACAAGTTAAAACGCATGCTTACCCATGTGTATCCTGCGAGAGGAAGCAGAAGTGCGTTATCAGCCATCATAGCCAATGTTTAATCAAGGAGGTTGACTCCCCCGTTTCGCCTCCATACGTCGATCTCGCCAAATTGAATTAGGCTTATGTGCAGATAAGGTATTTTGCCAGGCGCCACCGGGACATTTCCCCGAAGTACCCCACTCAATTATCATCTACGCCATGGAGATGGCTCCGGCTATTTATACCATATCTTTTCCCAATTGAAGAAAATCTAGATTATCTTTGCGAGGCATCAAGCCGATCCGGTCTTCCTTGTGCACTTATGAACTCTGCCGAGAAACCCCTTATTGTCCAGAAAAAGACGCTATCCCTTGAGTGCCGAAGTTCGTGCCCTTCGAGACGTCAAGAGAACAACGTTAGAACAGCCATTGTTCTTTTAGCCCGTGTGAAAAGAAACGGTTCTCAGCCCCCCCCCCCTGTGTTGTTCAGAAAGAGAACAACGTTAGAACAGCCATTGTTCTTCAAGCCCGTTTGTCAAGAAACGGTTTTTGTTCCCAAGACGTCACGTGCGGATAATTTAATTCCCCCCCTTTTTAACGTTCTTCAAGAGAACGCATGGTTTCAACAATAACCTCCATTGTTCATGTAGAACATCTCTGATTTGCTTTCACAAGGATCGCTCGTACTTCAGAGCCCCACTTCGCTAACACTCCTCGAAGACAGTCCTTCACCCTCGTTAAGAGAACCCCCAGAAGAACCCTTTTGCTGGAAATCGCCAGTTGGACCGAAGATTCCTTCGCATCGTCTTCCTCTGCACAACAACTTTGTTATTACGTAAGCTGAGCATTACCTTTAATCATTCAACCTTTAGTCAACGCAACCCTGTGCTTCAAATGGTTTAGGGAACCATTCCCCATCCTTTTTTTGTTTGTTTACCGTTTGAAATCTCTTCAAATCTTAATCCTCAGATTAGTCAGATATTCCCATGACCCTTTTCATTCAGGCATTTCTCCCATTTTTAATCCCCTTTTATGTAAACATTTTTTGGTGTGTTGTTGATAGTTTAATTAATAAAACTTTATTTTATTAATGGTAGCCTTATTATTTTTCCCTATGCTCCGTTCCACTTCTTAAGCATATTGAAGATAAATAAGCCTCTCCAGCCCTCCCTCCTTTTGAACTAACCTCGGTCAATCAGATTACCACGCACTCGAAATATAGAAAATTCCCTTAACGATTTGTTATATATGGTATATCGTCGGGAGCCTATTCTACGACATATATATATATATATATATATATATATATATATATATATATATATATATATATATATATATATATATATCTATATACTATTTAAATTTGGCGTCAAGTGTGTAAGGTTTAACGCTATATCTTTGCAAATACTGGTCTCATTCGAGTGAAGCATAGTATTATTCGTTATAAAAATAGAGTATAGTAGTTCCCCTTTGTTTTAATGATTTCTATTTCCTTTTTGAAACTTAAGAATCTGGAGTAGCTCAAGGAACTGTTATAATAATTTGTGGGTGATTTTTTTGTGTTAGTTTAGTCATTGGTTATCTAGGTTGAGAAACCAATCACGAATAGTTTAGTGCCCATATTTAGGTAGGCCAGTTCTCTAGAAGGCATAATTCTTATCGCAAGGAATTTGGTTGGTTTACTATTGCGCCCCCAAGTCCAAATATGACTCAGTTTGAAATATTCAAAGCGCAAGGTAAATCCTTGGGACTTTCCAAAAGAGAATTGATTGAGTACGTTCAAGAGGAGCAACGAGCAGAAAAAGAAAAGTTAAGAGAAGAAAGGCATAGAGAAGGAGAAATCCAACCAGAAGAAAGAGAAAGAGAAACCCAACGAGAAGAAAGAGAGGAACGGAAAAGACAAGCTGAGCTTCACCATGAGCGTGAAATGGCTCGCGTACATGCTGAAACCCAATCGGTAAGTTCACGTTCAGAAGCCTCGCCCAATCTCCCACTTAAGCTCCTCAATTTAAGGGATGGAGAGGATTTCGGTGCATTTTTAGCACACGTCGAAAAAATTCTCGAAATAAATAACCTGAATTTGGAGGCCGAAAGAGTAGTAAGATTACTTCCCCTTTCTAATTGTAAAATGCGCGACATTTTGATATCATTACCATCTGAGTTTACAATTCACTACAGCACCTTAGAAGCTGAGTTATTGGCCGCTGATAATATGACTCCCGACTTCTACCGACAAGAATTTCAAGGAGAGCGTATTGAATCCGGACAGACGTTCCGTCAATTCGGATACATTCTTCAGAGGAATTTTAAATTCTGGTTAGAATCCTCAAAGGCTGATCCTAACTTCGAGTCCTTAACAGACTTCATGTTGCGGGATCCATTTTTGACGTCTCTCCCGAAGGAGATCCGCGCGTTCGTCAAGGATTGTAGGTGCCAGACCTTTAAAGAGTGTACCGAAGAAGCTAATGTCTATGCCGCAAGCCATAATTTATACCCCAAGGAGAATCGAAATTCTCACCAATCCACCTACCAGGAAAGAAGGAAGGATTCTCCCCTTTTCCCAGGGAAGCCGACGAAGTTTCCGGGCCCCGTAAATCCGCAAAACTTCTTCCCACCAAACCAACAACGGGCCTTCAAACCTCCCGTTAAGATTTCTCCTCCATCACTCTTCCTGAAGCGACCGATCATATGCTTCACCTGCGGTGTAGAAAACCACATGAGATGGAATTGCCCCCAAAATTTTAGGCTTAAAAGCGGACCAGCACTACCAAGTTTACCAGATTAATGCCACCCCTGCTTCCGCGGTGGTACATACCCAAGCATCAACTTCTTCCCCTCCGTCAGGCCACCAGGTAAATTTTGATTTTGATAATGGTTCCCCGGGAACTTTGAAATTTTAGGAGGGCAGCGTGAACGGCTGCCGTGTATCTACTCTCGTCAGGGACACAAGGTGCACGTGTTTCATCGTCTTCGACGAGCTCCTCCCCCCAGTGGACCCTAACCACGAAAAATTGGCGGTGGTACAGGACTACCTTAAGCCGGAGACCGATTCCCCGTCGTTAGATGTTACCTACAGTGTCAGTATCATGATGGCTAGGCTGAAGTCCTTTTAGCACCCATAAAATTTTGTTCCGTACTTATAGAACTGAGCCCTCAAGTAAGCTCCGACCCTGTGTCCTAGGCCGCCATTACTCGAGGCCGAGTTACGAAGGAAGCTCAGGAGTCTGTCGCCCTCAGAACCCCGATACCGTCCGAATTCTCGGAGATCCTTACCTAGGACTTTAGTTCCGCAAAAAAGGAGTGTGAAGCACTAACGCCCTTATGGGATAAGGCCCAAAACAAAGACACGGAGACTGTCCGGGAAGCAAAGTATTAAGGTACCTGGAGCAATGTGGTCTACTTTACCGATCTGCTGAGGACAGTAATAACACTGTTACAACTGTCTTATGCCTTCCACGATCCCATGTACCTATAGTGCTCAAAATAGCTTACGACAGCATATTTTTCGTTGATTTTATTTATACTAAAACGGGTCAGCGTATTTTTAAATATTTTTTTAGGCCGGGTGCTGCAGCTGACATCTTAAAGCATTGTCGTCGTGCGATGTGTGTCCGAAGACGTCTGCTAAGGGGCGGGTCAAACCTGCTCCCTTACAAAGGGGACCAGTCATAACTGAAACCTTCTACAGAGTGGCCATCGACCTAGTTGGCCCTATCCACCCACTTTAGAGCCACAGGCACAGCTATATTTTTACCTTAGTTGACTTTGCTACCCGTCTTCCCGAGGCTGTCCCCCTTCGCCGAATCGTTAGTATTTCTTGCGCCGAGGCCCTCATTTCCATCTTTTCAAGGGTAGGCGTCCCCTAAGGAAATACTCTCAGACAGAAGACGACAATTCATCTCTGAGTTGATGGAGTACGTAGGAAAGCTGCTCATGGTAAAGCCCCTTTTTACCACCCCCTTCCAGCCACAGACAAACGAAATGTGCGAAAAATTGAATAGAAATTTAAAATCCATTATTAATAAGATTTGTGCCAAGCAGCCCCGCGAATGGCACCGATATCTCCCGGTTGCCCTATTCGCCTATCAAAAAATTCCTCACCGTACATTAGGCTTTGCCCCGTTCGAGCTCCTTTATGGACTTAATGTACGCGGACCACTCAGTATTTTAAAGGTGTTGCTAATCAATCCCCAACAGGATCAAGAACTCCAGTCATCCTACGCCTATGTCTTGGATCTACGCCAGAGGCTCGAGAAATGCGCAAACATCGGCTATGAAAATGCCGATGTCAATTTAGAAAAAATTTAAAACCTATTTTGATGTCAGGTCCGAAGATCGGAAATTTAACCTGGTGATGAAGTACTCCTGCTCCTTCCCACAGCGAGTAATAAACTACTGAGCCAATGGAAAGGTCTGTACTCGGTCTGCGAGGTACGAGGACGGGTAGATTACCTCATTGGTACCCCAGCAGGTGATAAACTCTACCACGTCAACTTGTTGAAAAAGTACCACCGACGTGCCCATGGAGATACGTTCGTAGCATTTTCGCGACTGCGCGAAAATAGCCTCACCATTGGCCTCGGCAAATGCCATTTTGCCCACGAAACCACAAAATACTTGGGTTTTAAAATAGGACAAAGCCAGCTAGGTTCACAGGAGGACAAGATTAAGGCAATCGCCGACATCCCACTCCCGAATACTAAGAAGCAATTAAGATAATTCTTAGGATCAGCTTCTTACTATCAGAGATTTGTCCCGAATTTCGCTGGAATTTCGGTGCCCCTCAGCCGCCTTTTAAAAAAGAATTCCCCAGATCGACGACATTGGAATGATGTCGCTGTTTCTCATTTTAACCAGCTCAAAAGTAAGCTCATTTCTGCCCCCATTTTGTAGTTGACCAACCCGGAAAAATCCTTTGGGACTAAGACCGAGGCGAAAAACGAAGGCATTTGAGGTGTACTCCTTCATTATGAAAATGAGGGTACTTAGTCATCCAGTTGCATAAGCTAGTCGCCAGTTATTACCCCGCAAAAAGAGATATGGCACTATAGAGATGGAAGCTCTAGCTATTATTAGGGTTATTGACAAGTTTGAGATGTATTTGATAAGAAAAGGTTTTCAGATATGAACTGACCACCTCCCGGTGGCCTATATTCGGAATGTACGACACTACAATGTCCGAATTATGCGCTGGAGTCTTCTCTTGCAAGATTACCAATTTAAGCTAAATTACATAAAAGGTTCCGATATCCCGGTCGAAGATGCACTCAGTAGGAATGCGTTACCAAATAGTGTATATTAATTTGTGATTCAAAGGATTAGGATCTCCATGTATGTATATACCCTCTTGTACGACTTAAATTAAATTCTCATGTAATATAATTAGTTAATGTATATGTCTGAATTTTTTGGCTCAATGTCTATTTTTTTTCGTATGTGTATACATTTGTACTGATTAAATTAGGTATGAATTCTTTTGTCCCATATGTACTTGTGATAGAACGTGTTAAAGCTGCGTTTAATTTCAACTCCTACCCCGTATTATTTAAAACCATGATGCTGCCCACGTGCATCTTCGATTCGAGGCTTGGAGTCTTATCTCAGCTACCGGATGCCAATGTTTAAACAAGGAGGTTATCGTCCCCCCGTTCGACCCCATACGCCGACCTCGCCAGATCGAGTTAGGCTTATGAACAGATAAGGCATTGTTCCCCGGCCCGGCTGTGCGTTCCCTCCAAGCTTTCACTCCATTTTCCCCCACGCCAAGGAGATGTCCTGGCTATTTATATGGAAAATTTACCACTAAGATGAGATTGGAGATCCAGATTTTCGTCGCGAAACATCACCACGACCCTCTCTCCCTTTGTGCGCCAAGGGACCTCGACCTCGAGATTCACCATCACTTGTCCAGAAGAAGGACAATATTCCTTGAGTGCCAAAGGTTCGAGCCTTTCCGACGTCAAGTCCCCAAGGCTTCCCCCCCTCTGTTGTTCAAAGGAGAACAGCATTAGAACAGCCATTGTTCGTTTTGAGCCCTTCGCCAAGAAACGGTTCTCATCCCCCCCTGTTGTTAAAGGAGAACAGCATTAGAACAGCCATTGTTCGTTTTGAGCCCTTCGCCAAGAAACGGTTCTCATCCCCCCCTGTTGTTTAAGGGAGAACAGCATTAGAACAGCCATTGTTCGTTTTGAGCCCTTCGCCAAGAAACGGTTTTCACCCCCCCTGTTGTTCAAGGAGAACAACATTAGAAAAGCCATTGTTCTTGAGCCCGTAGACAAGAGACGGTTCTTATCCCCCCCCTTTGTTCAGAAGAGAACAACCTAGAACAACCATTGTTCGTTTTGAGCCCTTCGCCAAGAAACGGTTCTCACCCCCCCTGTTGTTCAAGGAGAACAACATTAGAACAGCCATTGTTCTTGAGCCCGTAGACAAGAGACGGTTCTCATTCCCCCCCTTTGTTCAGAAGAGAACAAAGTAGAACAGCCATTGTTCTTCAAACCGTTCGTCGAGTAACGGTTCTCCTTTCCAAGACGCCTCGTCGGGATCCTTTTATCCCCCCCCTTCGGCTGGAACTCGCCAGCGGACCGAATATTCCTTCAAGTACCTTCCACTGCACCCTAATGAAAAGTTACGTAAGCCAAACGTCACCTTTTGAGTATTGATCCCTTTTTGCCAATTCTATCCTGTGCTTTAAATTGTTTATCGAACCATCCCATCTCTTTAACTCTATATTTGTTTTACCTTTTTTTAATCCTTTAAATCCTCGGATTAGCCCGATTCTCCACGACCCTTTCCATTCTGTTTATGTCAATATTTTCCGTTTTTGTGTATTTGTTTATAGTTATTATTAATAAAACTCTATTTTATTAATGATAGCAATATTATTATCCTTGAGCTCAGTTCCACTTCTTAAGCATTTTGAAGATACATAATATCGGCCGCCAGACAGTAACGCACTCTAAAGATAATTAAGGAAGTTCCCTCAACAAATAGTATATATATGGTATCGTCGGGAGTCATTCTACGACATATATATATATATATACTATTTAAATTTGGTATCAGGTATGTAAGGTTTAACGCTATATCTTTGCAAACACTGGTCTCAGTCGAGTAAAGCATAGTGTTATTCGTTATAATAATAGAATATAGTAGTTCCCTTTTGTTTTAACGATTGCTATCCCCTTTTTTTTGAAACTTAAGAAGCTGGAGTAGCTCAAGGAACGGTTATAATAATTTGTTTGTGTTTTTTTGTGATTTTAGTCAGTGGTTATTTAGATTCTTGTTGCAAGGAATTTTAGTTGGTTGACTAGTGCGCCCCCAAGTGCAAAGATGAATCAGTTTGAAATCTTTAAAGCGCAAGGAGAGTCCTGTGGACTTTCCGGAAAAGAACTAACTGAGTACATTCAGGAGGAGCAAAGAAAAGAGGAAGAAAGAGAAAGAAAAAAGGAAGAAAGAGAAATACAACGAGAAGAAAGAGAAAGAGAGGAACGGATAAGACAAGCTGACCATCAGATTAAATTAGCTCGGATTGAAGCAGAATTTCAAAGAAAACTGGAAGTAATAGAAAGGGAAAGAGTAATCCGACGAGAACAACGAGAAAGAAAAATACAACGAGAAGAACGAGAAAGAGAAATCCAACGAGAAGAAAGAAGGGAGGATTCGCGCCCCTTCCCAGGAAAGCTGACAAAGTTTCCGAGCCCCGTAAAACCCCCAAACTTCTTTCCCCAAAACCAACAACGGGACTCCAAACCTCCCGTTAAGACTTCTCCTCCATCTCTCTTCCCGAAGCGACCAACCATATGCTTCACCTGTGGTGTAGAAAACCACATGAGCTGGAATTGCCCCCAAAATTCTAGGCTTAAAAGCGGACCAGCCCACCAAGTTCACCAGATTAATGCAACCCCGGCTCCCCCGGTGGTGCAGACCCAAGCAGAAACTTCTCCCCCTCCGTCAGGCCACCAGGTAAATTTTGTTTTTGGTAAAAGTTCATCGGGAACTTTGAAATATGAGGAGGGCAGCGTGGACAGCTGCCGAGTATTGACTCTCGTCAGGGACACAGGATGTACGTGTTTCATCGTGTCCGACGAACTCCTCCCAGTGGCCTCTAACCACGAAAAATTTGCGGTGGTACATGACCAACTTGGGCGGGCGAACCGATTCCCCGTCGCTAGATGTTACCTGCAGTGTCAATATTAAAATGGCTGGGCTGAAGTCATTGTAGCACCCATACAATTCTGTTCCGTACTTATAGGACAGAGCCCCCAAGTAAGTTTCGACCCTGTGTTTCAGGCCGCCCTTCCTCAAGGCCGAGATAAGAAAGAAGCCCAGGAGCCCGTCCCATCAGAACCCCGATACCGTCCGATTTCTCGGAGACCCCTAACCAGGACTTTAGGACGGCAAAAGAGGAGTGTGAATCACTAAAACCCTTAGGTGTTAAGGCCCCAGACAAGGACACGGAGACTGTCCCTGGACCCCAAGAAAAAAAGAACCCCCAACGCGCCCATGGAGATACCTTCGTAGAACTGGACGAAGCATCGGCGCTTGAAGAGGATTGCCCCGCGGAGTCCCTTAATGTAATCCAGACAGTGTGCATCCAACCTGATGCCGATTACCCTCCTCCTTCCCTACCAGGCGAGTCTTTGGAACCCTCTGACCTGGATAATGACGCGCAGCTGACACCACGTCAGAAGAGTCAGCTACAAGAACTAATTAAATGGAATCACCATTTACCCACCCTATTAGCTCTTTTCGAGCAACTCCGTGAAAATGGCCTCACCATTGGCCCCAGCAAATGCCAGTTTGCCCACGAAACCATCAAATATTTGGGTTTCAAAATAGGACAAAACAAGTTAGGTCCCCACGAGAACAAGATTAAGGCAATCGCCGACATGCCCCTCCCGATTACAAAGAAGCCATTAAGATCGATCCTAGGATCAGCTTCTCCCTATCAGCGATTTGTTCCGAATTTCGCTGCAATTTCGGCCCCCCTATGCACCCTTCAGGAAAAGAATTTGTCCGATCGTTTACGTTGGAATGATGTCGCTGTTTCCCATTTTAATCAGCTCAAAAGTAAGTTCATTTCTGCCCCCATTTTTAAGTTGCCCAACCCGGGAAAATCCTTTGGGGTTAAGACCGACGTGATCAACGAGGGCATTGGAGGTGTGCTCCTTCAATACGTGGATGACAGAACGAGTCATCCAGTTGCATATGCTAGTCGTCAATTATTACCACGCGGAAAGAGATATGCCACTAGAGAAAAGATAGCTCTATCAATTATCTGGGTCATAGACAAATTCAAGCTGTACATGATATGTAAAGAATTTCAAATAGGAACCGACCACCGTCCGTTAGCCTATATTAGGAATTTGAGACACTCAAACGGCCGCATCATGCGCTGGAGTTTACTCTTGCAAGAGTATCAGTTTAAAATAAATTAGATAAAAGGTTCCGATAACCAGGTCGCTGACGCACTCAGTAGGAATGCGTTACCGAATAGCGTAGAATAATTGTATTCATAGGATTAGTATCTCCATGTAGGTATATACTGTCTTGTACGACTTAATTTAAGATTCTTTTGTAATATAATTAATTAATGTATATGTCTGAATTTTGTAACGCTAAATGTCTAATTTTTGTATGTATATATATTTGTTCTTATTAATTTACGTATAAATTATTTTGTCCCGTATGTACTAAGTTTATATCATTTCATTGTTCCATGCCCTTTTTTTTTCTCTCTGATTAAGTTGTATTAAAGGTTATTTTCCCCTGTAATCTAAAGATCAAAATGATCATATGTATTGAGGTAATACTAGTTAGGTGCAGGAAGGTACGGTTGGTACAAGAAAACGAGTTCCCTACAACAGAGCTCTATCGTTGTCCCTTCTCTCTTTTTTTCGAAGTGACAACTTCCCCTGGAATGGAGGGGTGTGATAGAACGTGTTAAAGCTGCGTTTAATTTCAACTCCTACCCCGTATTATTTAAAATCACGATGCTGCCCACGTGCATCTTCGATTCGAGGCTTGGAGTCTTATCTCAGCTACCGGATGCCAATGTTTAAACAAGGAGGTTATCGTCCCCCCGTTCGCCCCCATACGCCGACCTCGCCAGATCGAGTTAGGCTTATGAACAGATAAGGCATTGTTCCCCGGCCCGGCTGTGCGTTCCCTCCAAGCTTTCACTCCATTTTCCCTTACGCCAAGGAGATGTCCTGGCTATTTATATGGAAACTTTACCACTAAGATCAGATTGGAGATCCAGATTTTCGTCGCGAAACATCACCACGACCCTCTCTCCCTTTGTGCGCCAAGGGACCTCGACCTCGAGATTCACCATCACTTGTCCAGAAGGAGGACAATATTCCTTGAGTGCCAAAGGTTCGAGCCTTTCCGACGTCAAGTCCCCAAGGCTTTTCCCCCCTGTTGTTCAAAGGAGAACAGCATTAGAACAGCAATTGTTCGTTTTGAGCCCTTCGCCAAGAAACGGTTCTCATCCCCCCCTGTTTTTCAAGGAGAACAGCATTAGAACAGCCATTGTTTGTTTTGAGCCCTTCGCCAAGAAACGGTTCTCATCCCCCCATGTTGTTCAAGGGAGAACAGCATTAGAACAGCCATTGTTCTTTTTGAGCCCTTCGCCAAGAAACGGTTCTCACCCCCCCTGTTGTTCAAGGAGAACAACATTAGAACAGCCATTGTTCTTGAGCCCGTAGACAAGAGACGGTTCTCATCCCCCCCCCCTTTGTTCAGAAGAGAACAACCTAGAACAGCCATTTTTCGTTTTGAGCCCTTCGCCAAGAAACGGTTCTCACCCCCCCTGTTGTTCAAGGAGAACAACATTAGAACAGCCATTGTTCTTGAGCCCGTAGATAAGAGACGGTTCTCATTCCCCCCCTTTGTTCAGAAGAGAACAAAGTAGAACAGCCATTGTTCTTCAAGCCGTTCGTCGAGTAACGGTTCTCCTTTCCAAGACGTCTCGTCGGGATCCTTTTATCCCCCCCCTTCGGCTGGAACTCGCCAGCGGACCGAATATTCCTTCAAGTACCTTCCACTGCACCCTAATGAAAAGTTACGTAAGCCAAACGTCACCTTTTGAGTATTGATCCCTTTTTGCCAATTCTATCCTGTGCTTTAAATTGTTTATCGAACCATCCCATCTCTTTAACTCTATATTTGTTTTACCTTTTTTAATCCTTTAAATCCTCGGATTAGCCCGAGTCTCCACGACCCTTTCCATTTTGTTTATGTCAATATTTTCCGTTTTTGTGTATTTGTTTATAGTTATTATTAATAAAACTCTATTTTATTAATGATAGCAATATTATTATCCTTGAGCTCAGTTCCACTTCTTAAGCATTTTGAAGATACATAATATCGGCCGCCAGACAGTAACGCACTCTAAAGATAATTAAGGAAGTTCCCTCAACAAATAGTATATATATGGTATCGTCGGGAGTCATTCTACGACAGTACTAATTGTATATTATTTCATTGTTTCATGTCTCCTTTATGGTTAAGTTTGTATTAAAGGTTAGTTTCCACTATATTCAAATAATCAACCTAATCATATGTATTGAGTTAATGCTAGCTAGGTGCATGAAGGTGTGGTCGGTGCAAGAAAGTGAGTTCTCCAAAACGAAGCTCTATGGTTGTCCCTTCTCTCCCTTTTTTCGAAATGACAACTTCCCCTCAAATGGGGGGGGTGTAATAGAACGGTCTGAGGCCGCTTTAATTCAGCCTCTATCACATGTTGAAACACATGCTTACCCACGTGTATCCTGCGAGAGGAAGCAAAAGCGCGTTGTCACCCATCATAGCCAATGTTTAATCAAGGAGGTTCACTCCCCCGTTTCTCCTCCATACGTCGATCTCGCCAAATTGAATTAGGCTTATGGGCAGATAAGATATTTCCCTAAGCGCCTTGGGACATTTCCCCGAAGTCCCCCACTCAATTATCCCCTACGCCATGGAGATGGCTCCGGATATTTATACCATAGATTTTCCAATTGAAGGAGATCTAGATTATCTTCGCGAGGCACTAAGCCGATCCGGTCTCCCTTGTGCACCTAGAAACTTTGCCGAGAAACCCCTTATTCTCCACAAGAGGACAATATTCCTTCGAGTGCCAAGGTTCGTGCCCTTCGAGACGCCAAGTCAACAAGGTACCCCTGTTGTTCAGAAAGAGAACAACGTTAGAACAGCCATTGTTCTTTTAGCCCGTTCGACAAGAAACGGTTCTCTCCCCCCCCCTGTTGTTCAGAAAGAGAACAACGTTAGAACAGCCATTGTTCCCAAGACATCACGTGCGGATAATTTAATTCCCCCTCCTAACGTTCTTCAAGAGAACGCTTGGTTTCAACAATGACCTCCATTGTTCATCTAGAACATCTCCAATTTGCTGTCACAAGGATCGCTCGTATTTCTGAGCCCCATTTCGCTAACACTCCTCGAATACAGTCCTTCCCCCTCGTTAAGGCCACCCCCTAAAGAACTCTTCTGCTGGAAATCGCCAGTTGGACCGAAGATTCCTTTGCATCGTCTTCCTCTGCATAAAAACTCTGTAATTACGTAATCATTTAACCTTTTGTCAACGCAACCCTGTGCTTTACATGGTTTAGCGAACTATTCCCCCCCTTTTTTTGTTTGTTTACCGTTTTAAAACTCTCTAAATCTTAATCCTCAGATTAGTCAGATATTCCCATGACCCTTTTCATTCACGCGTTTCTCCCATTTTTAATCCCCGTTTATGTAAACATTTTTTTGGTGTGCTGTTGATAGTTTAATTAATAGTAGTATTAATAGTAGCAATATTATTTCTTCTTGTGTTCCGTTTCACTTCTTAAGCATATTGAAGATAAATATGCCTCTCCAGCACCCCCCCTTTTTGAACTAGCCTCGGACATTCAGATTACCACGCACTCAAAATATATAAAATTCCCTTAACGAATAGTTATATATGGTATATCATTGGGAGCCTATTCTACGACAGTCATGAGTTCCTTTTGTATGATAAAAATGTCTTATCATAAGTACCGTAAGTAAATCACACTGTATTATTTCTACTATTTCATATATTTCTACTTAACTAAAATCTAATTCAATAATGGATATCTGTATTTTCTTCTCTTTATCATAGCCACAAATGCCTTGATTTCTCGCATTGATTCTTTAACAACCTATGTCGAAGCAATTGTTGGGAAAGATCTTCTTATTCTTCTATATTAGCATCCAACATGATCGGATTTAAATTTCTCTTTACTCCTCACGATTACATCATGTAGTGAATTTTTTTAAATCTGAAATGTCTTCACGAATATTGATAAAGATTTCGCTATCGCCCGAATTTGCCCTGATGCATTAGTAAAAGAATATTTTACCTGATTCATTACTTCCAGGAACCATTCTTTTTAGCGTTCAAAAATCCTAAGGTATAGCCTTGAAAGTGCATAGGGTCTCACTTGCTTCCCTGCAGACGAAATGGAGAAATATCGTGACAGATCATGTAGAACGAGTTCATCAAATATTTGCCTGGGAATTTGGTGGAATAAACGCTCAATTTTAATTGGTCATACCTAAGGGTGTAACTGCATTGGAAAAAAACATTTTAGTTCAATGAACTTTATGGTCAACACTTTGATTAGTTAAAACTATCTTTACAATCAATAATAATCGGGAGTCTATATTTAGCACGTGAGAGTATAGTATGGATGGATAAAATTCATAGATGATTCATTCGGGACAAATTGGTTATTTTGTCTCCCTCATTTGTTGCACTGTGTTTGCTCTCGTCGGTGTATGTGATTCAATATTTCTTTCCTCCTTTTCCTCTCTTAGCATTTTGGTTGGAGGATGGTGGGGGGGGGGCACGCTATTGCAATTTTCGGGTAGGACCTGCCACACTTGAGCCATTTCTTCTCGGTGAGTTGGCTACAGTTCCGTACCTTGTTTATTTATGTATGATTTCATTTTTTAGCAGGTTAAACATATCCGTATGTTAAAATGCCCCACGGGTCAAGTCAAGGCCACAGATATAATAACGTCTCTGTGCTTGCGAAGGTTTCTGGCGATTGGGGAAAACAATTCATTAATTCCTTGAGTAAATAAATATAAAAAACCTTTCTTAACATAAAAAATCGCATAGGTACATATCTCACAACATTAGGTAAAGGTACAGCAAATCAACAACTAAGGCGTGCGAGGAACACCCCAAACGCAGGATTGGAGAGCATAATGTAAGTACCACTGAGGACACTACCAAGCCACCCTGTATCCCCTAATCTCTTCTTCGTAATGATAATAATCTTAAGAAACAGTTTTATCGTTATGCGTGCCCAAGATCGCGACGTGAACCACATCTCAGAAAGAGGAACAAAACCACCTCAAAAAAATAGGGCTGAAAGGATCCCTCTTCCCTCAAGTAGTAACAAATAGAGGCGAAATTTGCCGCTTCTATCTATTCGGTAAGGGAATTTTATATATTTCGAGTGCGTGGTAATCTGATTGACCGAGGTTAATTCAAAAGGAACGAGGGGTGGAGAGGCTTATTTATCTTTAATATGCTTAAGAAGTGAAACGGGGAACAAGGATAAATAAAATGGCTACCATTAATAAAATTGAGTTTTAGTAATTAAGCTTTCAACAACTCACCCCAAAAATCTTTACATAAACGGGGATTAAAAATAGGAGAAACGCGTGAATGAAAAGGGTCATGGGAATATCTGACTAATCTGAGGATTAAGATTTAGAGATTTTTAAAACGGTAAACAAACAAAAAAAGGGGTCGAATGGTTCACTAAACCATTTAAAGCACAGGTTTGCGTTGACAAAAGGTTAAATGATTACGTAATTACGTAATTACAAGATTGTTGTGCAGAAGAAGACGATGCGAAGGAATCTTCGGTCCAACTGGCAATTTCCAGCAGAAGTGTTCTTTGGGGGGTGGCCTTAACGAGGCGAAGGACTGTCTTCGAGGAATATTAGCTAAATGGGGCTCGAAAGTACGAGCGATCCTTGTGACAGCAAATCTGAGATGTTCTAGATAAACAATGGAGGTTATTGTTGAAACCAAACGTTCTCTTGAAGAACGTTGAGAGGGGGGAATTAAATTATCCGCACGTGATGTCTTGTGAACGAGAACCGTTTCTTGACGAACGGGCTTGAAGAACAATGGCTGTTCTAACGTTGTTCTCTTTCTGAACAACCTGGGTGGGGTGGGGTGAGAACCGTTTCTTGTCAAACGGGCTAAAAGAAAAATGGCTGTTCTAACGTTGTTCTCTTTCTGAACAACAGGAGGGGCCTTGTTGACTTTGCGTCTCGAAGGGTACGAACCTTGGCGCTCAAGGAATATTGTCCTCTTCTGGACAATAAGGGGTTTCTCGGCAGAGTTCCTAGGTGCACAAGGGATACCGGATCGGCTTAGTGCCTCGCAAAGATAATCTGGATCTCCTTCAATTAGGAAAAGCTATGGTATAAATAGCCGGAGCCATCTCCATGGCATAGGGGATAATTGAGTGGGGGACTCTAAGGGAATGTCCCGGTGGCACCTGGGGAAATACCTTATCTGCCCATAAGCCTAATTCAATTTGGCGCGATCGACGTATGGAGGCGAAACGGGGGAGTGAACCTCCATGATTAAACATTGGCTATGATTGGCGATAACGCGCTTCTGCTTTCTCTTGCAGGATACACGTAGGCAAGCATGTGTTTTTACATGTGATAGAGGCTGAATTAAAGCGGCCTTAGAGTGTTCTATCACAATGACTCTTATTTTATAAAGCCTATCAAAATATAACAAACCTTTATCGTAAGGGGTGAAGATTTGTTCCAACTGATAACTCGATAAAAGGAGTTTTAATTGAAAGCTAAATATGAGTTCTTGTTCGGATAATATTCAAAAAGTCTTCTGAATTTGCAAGGGAATTAAGCTTGTGTTCAGGAAAATTTAATGATTACCTTTTAAATTCTTATTTGTATAGTACGGTTCCTGGAAGGTTTGATAACTTATAATATTTAACCATTGATTATATGTCAGATTACACTTTGTACTTGTAACTTGGACTTTGTTTCTAAGGAGACATAATTGTACACTTAAAGAAATGGAACAGGAGTTTTTGAGTAAAGCACAAAAATTCTTTTGTGACTTCAAGATTTACACTTCTCCTATAAAATTATTATCCAAAATTAGCATTTTTGAAATATAAAATGAACAAGGAGCCCGTTATATAACACCAATAAGAATTAATATTTTCATTTCGATTGGGCTACAAGGAATTTAAGTCATTACAGCTCAAATTTAGATAAAATAATTCTGAGTAAATATGAGGCCACTTAATAGTAGAAAACCCTGTTCATCTCACGTGGTAATTAATTGACTCATCAACGAAGAACGGCACTACGCTATAGAAGAAATCACATTTTTCTTTTAAGCTTTATCTCATTATCTGTCGATATCCATATAATAAATTGTTTAGAAATCAATTTCAATTAATATTCGAATTTTCTACCTCGAATCACGTGATCGTGGCTATAATGTGTTCACCAATCTACTTAGAAAAGCGATAAGTAGAGATTTTCATGTCTTCCAGTTTGAAACTCATGATTTCCCTTATTTAAACCTCTGCAGTTAAGATAAGTGCCACGTCCGCTCTCTAATACTCGAACTATAAAGTAACGAAATAGTAAACTCTTCTTTATTTTTCCTCTCGAGGTTTCATATTCACGAGTCCACGAACGAAGCAACATTCCCGTTAATAGTTACGTCAAACTACGTAAGCGCTTTGGTCTTAAGAATCAAGCCAGCGCTGAATATAACTCGCTTAAAAATGTTATTGTAACGCATATTAATTATACTATATACCCATCTTCTAACCTAGTTTAGAGATTTCTATTTTCTTTGTTCTAAATTCTCGAAGATAAAACTCCTCATATGGCCTATATCTAAGTCTCAACCCACTAAAACCCTTTTAAGTTAACAAGTAGCCGCAAATAGTTATCACTTCTCTTTGTTTATGCTGAACAGGCACTAATATATTGTTCATAGAGAAGCATGAAGTATGGGAATGTATCACGAACGTAAAATTGATAGAAAATATTTTCACTGCTATTAAGAGGAATACACGTTCATTATGCGTTTTCACCCCCACTCTTCAGTGTCATTGCATTTTAGAAAATTTGTTAAGGAGTGAAAGTGCATGCTAATAATAATAATAATGATAAAACTGGTCAATCAACAAAGATATTTTTTCTCAGGGTTCTGGATCAAAATCATCTTATTCTAGAGTAATTACATTTGCTAAATCCAATGATAACATTCGTATAGCTGTATTGGGTTCAGTTTTCCAGAACTAGCATATCTATATATTTGGTGCACCATGTTATTTATACACTAATTTATATGTTCATTGGTTCCACTTATGCAGTAATTTTTTCCTAATTTGTGATTTATTGTTTGTTTTAGATTGCTGGTTCATGATAGTGCATATCTACAATTCGCTAATTAATTTATAACTACTTTGAAGTTAACTAAAAACATGGACTGTGGCAAGTGCGTGGACGATGCTGGTCATTTTTTTTACATATATGGCGCCTTCACTCCTGATATTCTCAAGAAACCAATCACAAAAGCTGTTCGACTGAACTACAAAAGTAACTTCAAGACAAGAAATGGCCACCACATATAGCTTATAAGGCTTGTGCTAACCAGCCGAGCGAGTGGATGTGTGGTAAGCGAAGCCCAGGAATGCTGTAAGCTGTACCAATTATATGGGGGGAACCCAAAGATCACAGCAGTGACTGCTACTTCTGTCTCACTAACATCAAGGGAATAACCATCAAAACACGATGCAAGGTGCAGTACCCTAATATTGCTTCTGCAATTTGACCAGTTCCACACAGCACTAAACTCCCAGTCCCATATCCACCGACTGATAAAGACGACTACCAGAATGACACTGAAATACCAGCCCGAAACTCTTTACTCAAGAAGCGCTTCATGATCTCATCAGGGACCTAGACGATAAAGACGACTACCAGAATGACACTGAAATACCAGCCCTAAACTCTTTACTCAAGAAGCGCTTCATGATCTCATCAGGGACCTAGACTTGTCCAAAGAAAAGGCCAAAGTTCTAGGGTCCAGGCTAAAGCAGCGTAATTTGCTGAAAGCTGGAGTGCGTATCACTACAGTTCTCTACCGATATAGAGAGCTGTCTGCATTTTTCAAGATGCTAAACAACCTTTGTTACTGTAAGGACGCAGTATCTCTCATGTAACAATTATGCAAGCCTGAACCATACAAGTCAGATGATTGTAGGCTGTTTATAGTCTCTAAAAAAGACTGAAAGCTGTTCTTTAAAATAATAGCAATCGGTTTACGTCTATTCCAATAGTACATGCAGCAAAAATGACTGAAATGTATTAAACAATGACGATATTATTAGCCGCTATAGAGTATGAGAAAAAACATGGTTTTTGAACTTATGCTTTCTGGTAAAGTTCATATAAGGTTATCTGTGACGTATTTAATATTGTTATCTTGCGTGAGATAATTAATGTCATTATATTTACTATTTTTCTGATTGTTTAAGAAAGTAGATCTGATAGTAGAATAAAACATCTAAATCGTACTCAACAATGTGAAATAAGTTACATAAGCACAGTCACATAAGAGATAAGCTGGTCTGTTTTGGGTTAAATATCTGTTGCATCACACAAGTGACGTAACATTGAATATTTGTACCTATTGATTTTTTTCTAAAACCTATTCTGATAAAACAAAACAAATATCAGATACAAATTGAACAATATGAAATTAGTTGTGTGAGCATAATCTCATATTTGATCCATTTTGGCTGTTGACCAATGTAATAAGTGGCAGTTAGGCGGACCCCGTCCTATTAATCAAGGTAATCGCTCCACTATTTTAAAAAGGGTAAATTCATATGTCAGCTCTATGTGAGACCAAAATGAAGAGGGCTGAATGGATTGGTATCAGGTGCTAATCTTGGTATTAGAAGTAAATAGAGCGTGGCATTGTTTTTAATCTATCAATTGCATGAAGGAACGGATGAGAATGAATGATTAAGCTTGAGAAATAGGTGGGTGAGTTAAAGATTTTTAAGGGTGAAAAGGTGATTATTTTAGTGCATGTAAGCAATAATCTAATCCTGAAATTACAACGGTGAAAATGAGAAAGAGAGGTTCTTGAACCAATTGGAACTAGAATATGATTGATTTATGGATAGCAAGAGAGAATGTACTTTCGAAAGAATATGATGTAAAAGGTGGTATAGGTAAAATTATGAAGCTCTTGATCGCATGCTTGTGTTTTGTAGGGTTAAACTGAATGAGAAAACGTGAGGAATATGGAAAGGAATGTACAATCAGAGGTAAAAGTTTATTTATTCATAGATAAAAGACTCTAAGTGAAAATGATTGAGTAAAGAAGAGATGCAATAAATTCAGGCATAGAGATAGTGTAGATGTGTAACATACTGTATTTTAAAAAGTGGTACTAGGTACTGCATATTCAGTGAGTAGGTGTGCCATAAACTAAAGGAGAATGAAAAATGGTTAATGCTAGAATGACGATGTGAAACATGTAGTCGTGAGCAAATCATAGAAGTGTAGAGGCAACTACCTAAAAGTGTAGATGATATTAATAGTAGAATGCTATTTAAATGCATAAAAGGTGATGAAAAGGAAAGTTAGAAAAGTATTTAAACTTATTATGAAAGCAGCGAAAAAGGTTTTGGACGAAAGATGAATGAGGACCTGGATGGAAATAGGAAGATATTCAAGCATGAAGTGAGAAGAGAGAGGAACCAGATGAAGAATACCCGTGTGAACATCAAGGATATGAAAAGCAAGGTTCTTTTGAGAAAGATGAACGTTGAGATTATAGACAGAGTATATAAGTTTATGGAAATATGAATTTTGGGGGCTTTGTGACGCAAAACGAGTGCTCGATCGTAGTTTTGAAGCATTAAGCATGCAAGTTTTTAGTGCGTTGATGGGTTTGAAAATTTGTAAATAAGGTGGAATAGAAAAAATCTCACTAAATAGTACTTGTGAATGTGGTGGGAGGCTTTTTTAATCGATGAGTTCCTGAGGACTATAAGTATGCTGGAATATTACTGTTGTATAAGTTAAAATAGGAGAAAGATGAATGTAAAAACGACAAGGGTTTGAAAATTGCTTAGTTAGGTGGAGTAGAAAAAATATCACTAAGTAGTGCTTCTGAATGTGTTGAGAGGCTTTTGAAGTGGATAAGTGCCTGAGGACTGGAAGTATGCAGGACTATTACTGTGGAAATATGAATTTTAACGAACCTTGTGGCTTAATTCTTATTTGGCCTAGACTGAAGCCATCTATGTTTGTTTTCATTTATGACCACCGTCCCATATTCTGATAGCGTTGACCGCCCATATGGCCGCTGGTGTCTCCCTCGTCAAAACGGCGCTTATCAAACTGCTTTTTTGCATTGTCTGACGCCATGTTATCCCTTGGAACTTCGCCTGTCATTCTGGGTTTTACTATTCTTTGGGTAAGCTAACGGTCTGTGATTCATTTCAATAATGAATTATTTCCCTAGAAAATACATCTTAAACTTTTGAACCACCTCAAACTATTGCGAGAGCCTCTGGTTCTCTAGTCGCGTAGTTCTTTTCACGTGACAAGAGCTTCCGACTTGCATCTCCAACACGATGACTTGGATCGTCGTTGTATTGCAATAGGACGCAACTCAATCTTTCATGGGACGCGACAGTCCTGGTCTCGAATGGTTTTGTAGGGTTGGAAAGAAGAAGAATGGAGGCAGAACTAAGGTTCTCTTTGAGTTGTTCAAAATTAGCATAAGCCTTGGGGTTCTATACCAGAGGATCTGGGGATGTTTTCCGTAGGAAGGCATTCCGAGGGAAAGCTATTGCGGAGAAATTAGAAAGGAAGCGCCGGTAGAATGAAGTGAATCTTAAGAAAGAGCGAAGTTGCTTCTTCGTACAGGGAAAGGGCATGTTTACAATCGCTTCCAATTTGTCTTTCTGGGGGGGGGGGCTATTTTGTTATCCCCGATATAAAAGCTTAAATAACGTATATAGCTATACGCAAAGTGGCACTTAGAGGGCACGATGGTTAAGCCATGCTCTTGCGATCTGATGAGGAGCGAACGGAGGGAAATCGTGTCCTCATCCCATGTACGTGTGGCAACGTACACATTGTCGAAGTATAAAGACACATTTAGTAATCTATCAAAAATCCTTCTCATCATTCTATTGTATTTACTGCACGCAGTAACAAAACCTCCCAAAAATGGCGGCTAAACTGCATTAAGCTCATCTCGGTGTGAAACGCGGTGTACTTACGACATTATCTTTAAGAGGGAGCTGATAATACGCCTTACAGAGGAAGATTGCTTCCTCGAACATGTGTACACTCTGGTCTAGGAAGGGAATTGGTTCTGCGTCAAAGATCGTCACAGAGTAGAAGCTTCCTGAAGTCGACGCACATTTTAAAGGTTCGGTGTCTGGCTTCTTGACCATTACAATGGAGGAGTAGTATTCAGAGATGGAAGGCACGATTATTGCCAACTTTAGGAGATTATCCATTTCTGCATTAAATGCCGGGTGGCGGTGGACGGACAAGGGATAAGGCTTGGTACAAACGGCTTCTTTGGTGGTCAGAGAGATGTCATGTGTAAAATGACTCACATTTTTGGGCTTGTCTGAAATTACGTTCTCGAATTCGGCTAATAATTTAGCCAGTTGGACCTTTTCTGGGAGCTCTAAATGGGGGGTTAAATCCGACTTGGGGGACACTTCTTCAGGGGAACCAGGGAGAACGGGTAGAGGAAATTCTATGTCTGATTCAACACAGACTGTTTGCATTAAATTAAGGGACTCCGGGGAATAAGAAGCACCTAATACCTTCTTTTCATTATGAGCGACCTTATTATTTATACAAGCTCGTCGGTAGTAACGCTTGAGCATGTTAATGGGATAAATTTTATTACCGCAGGGGATCTGAATTAAATAATCCACAGGTCCTCGGGCTTTCAAGACAGGAAATGGACCTTTCCATTGGGAGGTGAGCTTAATCGAGTCCGTCGGGAGGAGGAGTATAACCTCGTCACCTGGTCTAAGGCACCAATCTTTCGCCTCCACATCGAAATACGTTCAGTACTTGTCTAAAGTGAGATCTGTATTTTTATATGCGATCTCAGCGCATTCCTCGAGGCGATTCCTCAAATCTAGCGCATATGAATAGGAGTATTTAACTTCATCGTCGAGGTGGGGGCTGGAGAACAATTAATTAACGATGCTTATAGGACCTCGATCATTTCGTTCATAAATGAGATCGAACGGCGCGAACCCGAAGGTACTATGAGGGATATCACGGCAAGCAAATAGAGCGACGTGACGAGAACCGCGCCACTCTTGTGGCTGAGCGTGACACAGATCCTTTAAGAGTGTTTTTAGAGTACCGTTTAACTTCTCTCAGAACCCATTAGCAGCAAGGTGAAAGGGGGTTGTAAAAAGGAGTTTAATTAAAAGAAGTTTTCCTACATATTCCATTAATTCAGATGTAAATTGTCTGCCTCGATAAGACAGAATTTCTTTGGGGATGCCGACCCGGGAGAAGATGGTGATTAATGCCTCGGATCATGTTATACTCTCTCTTCTTTAATATGAACCGCTTCTGAAATCTTGTAGCCAAGTTCACCAGGGTAAGGATATAAGAATGACGGGGAATGTATTGGGCCAATTAGATCGATGGCCACCCTAAAGAAGGGTTCAGACACAATGGGTGTCTTTTGCAGGGGAACTGGGGTGACTCGTCCTTTGTCTGTTGTCTTCTGACAAATGTAGCAAAATCTACAAAATTCGGCTATCTTCCTGGCAGCGCCGGGCCAGAAGAAATACTTAAAGATTCTTTGGGCCTTTTTAGTGTGACTAAAATGGCTAGCCATCAGCCCTTCATGGGCAATTTTAAAGACATCGGGAAGGCGAGCGCGAGCGCGAGGGATAAGAAGGGCATATGTGTTCTCACCATTCTCTAATGAACTCGCGCGAAAAAGAAGATCGTTCTTAATGAAGTACCTAACCTTCCTTGGGCCGCAATCAGACGTTGGGTTGCCTGTATGGGCCTTTTCCCAAATAGGTTGGAGGGAAGGAAATTTCTTTTGTACTTTCTAAAATTGTTTGTTCAACCTCATTTATTGCCTGAGCCTTCATAAAGACAGGCTGGACAACCGGATTATGAGAAATCTGGGGCTTGTGGCCGACTAATACGGCGTAGACCCTTATGGGAGCGGCAACGGCCTCCACCCATCCGGTGAAGTATTGGCCCTTTAAGAAGAAGCAAACTACAGGTAACCGGTTAGCGCGTCCCAAGTAATCATGGACAACCGCATACTTCTTACAATCGGAGCCTACTTGTGGAAGTAATTCTTCTGATAAGACAATAAAGGTACACCCAGTATCTCACACCAGGGTCGATACACGGCACCCATTTACCGATCTCTTTTCAAACTCAAGCTCACCGGGTAAGCTTTTGTTGAAGAGGAAGTTGAATTGGTGCCCCGGAGGGCTATTAGCTGGCGCAGAAGCTGAGGCTGAAGGAAGAGCAAGAGGCTGAGAGAGCGAGGCCTTTACTTGGTGTACTTGTTGCACTGGAGACGATCGGAACTGTGAATTTTGGGGTCAATTAGTCTTCACGTGCCCAGCCACGCCACATGTGGAGCACACGATAGGCAGCGGAGTGAACGGGGGGGGGAAATTATTAACAAGGGGCTTGACATCCGTTGGTTCTTAATGAAAAACTTTAGGTTTGGGCGGGACCATTAACCCTAACAAACTGGGGAGAATTCCGGTGAGAGAACTTGCAAGGATTTTTGTTCTTGGGCAATGGGGGACGAAATTTCTTAGGGTCCTTTAGGTACAGTCCATGGCTAGACGCGTATACATCTGCCTCCTCCAAACATTCCTTAAAAGCAGACGCTCGTTTCTCTTTAACGAATAAACGGACTTCAGTTGGCAGCACAGCCATCCACTGATCCCGCAGGATGAAATGATACAAAGTCTCAAATTCTCGGCCGACCGGAGCCGAGTCTAACCAGAATTGTAGGCTTCTCTGAATGGGGAAACCAAACTAGCGATATGTCTGACCAAGCAAAATCCCTATCAGAACTTAGCCCGATAAAAATCCGGATTCATATTAATGGCCGCCAACAATTCCGCCTTAAGGGTCTTTAGATTTTAATATATATATATATATATATATATATATATATATATATATATATATATATATATATATATATATATATATAGGTGTCGAGGAACGACACAGTATGTCCCACGGTCTAATATGTGTACATACGTAATTGATTCCGAACGGCAAATCTCGGACCTGTACTCAGGCAGGTATGCAGCGAAAGGACGGCAATAGCCTCCTAAAGTAAGATTGCGACTTAATTACAATTTGGCTATTTGAAAGGGGAAAGTCGTTTGCCAGATTAAACTCAATTACATATATACCCATATTAGACCGTGGGATATACTGTGTCGTTCCTCGACAATTACTGTCGTATAAGTTAAAATAAGAGAAAGATGAATGTAAATATATAAGGGGATACATCTGCTGAATGTTGTAGGAAAGTATAAGAAGGATAATTTTATGATTGATATGGGCTGAAGAAGGTAGATTTACAGTCTCTGTGTGGCATTGGATAAAGTATTCGCACTGAAAGCGCTTGTATAAACAAAGTTTATTCTGGAGAAACTTTATGACGAAGTAAAGAGAGAAGCAATATGGCGCAGGGACGGAATATATGGCGTGAGTGTCAAATAATAATTAAATGTTGGGAAGAGTCTTAATGTGGGAATCAAGGGGTGCGTTGGGATGAAAAAGAGACAGAGTGAGTAGTTTGAACTACATGGAGGTGTAAGAAAATGTTATGTCATATCCCTTTAGAGGTTTCTTATCTTAATGGATGGAGTACTTCTGAGAATAAGGAAATGTTTATGAAATATTTGAAAACGGGTGAGTTGGTATATGGAGATGACATGGTGTTGGTGACTGACCGCGAAATATCTGGGAATGTTGATTCTATGAAGTTTTTGGTAGTATATGCCAAAGATGGGCTTTGGTGTGATATCGGAGTTTATAGTTTTCGCTTTGTTTGCACAAGGGCAAAGTTTTAAGGTTCTAGGATATTTTGTTATTTATAGTGGTGCAAATGAAGCAGAGTGCGAAAAGATTTCACATATATGGCGATTCAGTCTTTGTGGCGATTAAACCGTTTATGAAGTGTAAGCATTTGAGTATTGAATGCACCAGGAAGGTACCTAAAGTAATGCTTGTGTCAGTTTTGATGTATGGCAGTAAAAATAGAGTATATAGAAAAAGGAAAGTTCTCCAGTGAGAGCAGTTGTAATAGACAACTTGAAAGGTATGCTTGTTGTGCGAAAGGATGATAGAGTAAGGAACAACTGTGTAAGAGATTATTATGGTATGACTAGGGATGTGAATGCGGCTGTACCTAAAATTGACTTGAAGGGGTATGGGCATGTAAGAAGGATGGATGAAAATAGAATTTTAAAAGGAGAATACACCCTGAACCACGCTATTAACTGGGTACGGAAATTAATATTTCTCGGGTGTGGGCAAATCAATTTTGTTGAAATTTTTCCCAACTCGCTGTACAATATGATAACACTAATTTTATATTTTTATGTTGCCGTGTTATGGCCTTCAATTTTTTATAGAGTCCTCGTTTTGGGGGTGAAACACATTGCAACTACGTTGTAGAGGCCTCAACGATTAAGAAATGTCATTTATCCTTGGGATTAGCGCAAAAATCACCTCTTCATATTAATACAGAGAAGTTAGTTAGGGGATTTTTTGAAGAACCAATCGCTAAGGAAGAAGCGATGCGATTGTGGGTTTGAGGAATATTGTCCTCCCGTTACGTGGGAAACCCAAACAAAGAAGCCCTGAAACTACCGGCTTTAAGACCCGTGACAGAAATTTGATGCTTCTCTGGGCACGGAAGTATATGACGTCGAATATGAGTTGCGTTCTATTCACTGACAAGACACACCTGAGAGTATAGTAAATGTTTGACACTATTTCTCAGATGAGTATCACTATCGTGTGCAACATCAACAGCAGTTACAATTAGACGCAGACATGTTGGCCTGACAGGGTGTGTGCTGGCTTTAAAGTGACCGCAGCCACCTAATGTTATATCTATAGGGAGGTCTTGGATGCCCAAATAGATGACAAAATTTTGTCATTATCAGGACTGTAGTTTTTATGTATGACAAGCGTTTTTGGGCTCTTGTGGTAAACAACGTGACAAATTGATGGTGTGGCCGCACAACTCTCTCGGTCTTTACCTAATCGAAAAATTGCGGCCCATTATTAAACAAAATGTTTATGCAGATAAACGCCAATTTTGTTCTAAAAAAGACTTATGGGCAACCACCAAAGCTGCAGCAGAAGCAGATTCCATGAATGATAGGGTTTTTGAATTCATCTTTCGAAATGGCTCTAATATGCGCAAATAATTATTTTTATCCCTCTAATCCTGTATTATATATTTTTTTTTATCTTGAAAATATTTGCAAGGTATGGTTAATGTGTATAATTATCCTTCGTTTACTCCAAAATATGCCTAGATGGTCTACATCCATTCAAAAGCTATAAGCTTGGTTCACCTAAAGCCGACGAATAGTAAAATATATTGAAGGACGTAACGCAGCATAATCGAAACATAGCATTAATGTTGCCATATTGTGTAGACAAGCTGGAAAAGGTTTCATTAAAATTGATTCTGAAAGAGCCTAGAAATCCTAACTTTCCTGAGCAAGCTATTAGCGTGGTTCAGGGTGTATACACGAGTGAAAGTTGGGACCTGCAAAGGGTGGGAGGACTGCCTAAATGGGGAAGTTTATTATGTAAATGAGAGGAGGAAAAAGGAGGTGATGAAGTAAGAGGGTTTTTACGAGTTATGTTTATAATAAGACTTCATGTAGATAATGTCTGATTGGAGGTAATATGGGCTTTAATCTCAGGGATGATTTCTAAGTGGTCCTGGGCATCAAGTAGGAAAGAGGGGTTGGGCGATGTTAATGTCTTTAATTTATCTGACCAACCAATTTGTCGTTATTCTGAAAAATTAAATATCATTGGAATTATATTTATATATATATATATATATATATATATATATATATATATATATATATATATATATATATATATATATATAAATATATATATATATATATATATATATATACGTAGGTGAGTCAAAAAGTTCTCAGACAAATGGCATAAAATTTTTATTTGTAATAATACTGTAATCATTTTTCTACATAAGCTCCATTAACATCTATACACTTTCTTAATCTATGAATCCAACGGTAAAGACCATCTTTGTAGAATTCACGGGGTTGTCTCTGGCACCAAGTAATGACCTGCTTTTTTGCTTCATCTAATGATTGAAACCGGGTTCCTTTTAGGTGTCCCTTTAAATTTGGTTAGGTTAGGTAACCTAACCTAACCTAACCTAACCTAACCTAACCTAACCTAACCTAACCAAATTTAAAGGGACACCTAAAAGGAACCCGGTTTCAATCATTAGATGAAGCAAAAAAGCAGGTCATTACTTGGTGCCAGAGACAACCCCGTGAATTCTACAAAGATGGTCTTTACCGTTGGATTCATAGATTAAGAAAGTGTATAGATGTTAATGGAGCTTATGTAGAAAAATGATTACAGTATTATTACAAATAAAAATTTTATGCCATTTATCTGAGAACTTTTTGACTCCCCCTCGTATATATATATATATATATATATATATATATATATATATATATATATATATATATATTTATATGTAAATATATATATATATATATATATATATATATATATATATATATATATATATATATATATAATTACCAGAAATACAGGGCCTGCACACAGGTTTTGTGATATATCCTTATTCATTCATTTAATAATCACCCTTACTTTGCAGGACATGAGAGAAGCAACGCATGTAAACACAACTTGATATCAATGAGAGCTCCATCAAAGAATATACTGCGTCAAACATTACTACAAGCCAGGCTCGTTCAAGAAGGTGCAGGACACTTTCCTCTATCAGTCCGAATGTGAAAACGCCCCCTCCAAGAGAAAAATTCAGGACTGGGTGGACCAACTCGAAAACTATATGATAGTGGAGAAGCTCAATGCTCAATGCAGCCAGGGACAACCGTCTAAGCCATTCAGGAGGCCTTTTGAAGCGTACAGCTGAGCTGATCGAGAGTGTGAGTGAGTCAGCTCAGCAGAGTCCAAAAGGTTCTGCGCGCCAGCGAAGTCAGTCCCTGGGTATATCTCGTGAGACTTGCAGAAGAGTGATAGTAATAGATATAAAGGCCTATCCTGACCCTTACAGCCTCAGACAAGGAGCATAGAAAGGCTATGGCAGTCAAGATACTGGAGAAGATTCAGGAGACTTCAACTTTACTTAACATACATTGGACCACAGATGAAGCTCACTTCCATCGTGAAGGAAAGGTAAACTTGAAGATAAATGTCTCCTCTGAGACCCCCAGACCATATGAGGTAGCCACCAAGCCCTTACACTCATCTAAGTGCAAGGTATGGACTGCAATCTCAGCTAGAGGCATCATCGGATCATTCTTCTTCGAGGAATCTGGCGCGACAGTGATAGTCACCATGGAGCGGCATGTTGAGGTCCTCAAAACCTTCAAGAGGGAGCTGCAGACCCTGTTTCCGTCGCTTATGGGGAGGTTCTGGTTCCAGCAAGATAGAGAAAACTCTCAGACCTTAAACCTGTCCCGAGATTGGCTGAAATAGAATTTAAGTGGCTGTGTGATTATTTTTAAGACTGATTTCGAGTGGGCACCTCACAATCCAGACCTCTGGTTCCCCCCCCCCAGATTTCTTTCTTTTGCCTTAAAGACAGTCTGTACGCAGGGAGACCCAGGACCATCATGGAACTCAAGGAAGCCATCAGGGTGGAGATCAGAGCTATTAGTCGGTCGGTTTATAAGGACGTTATGGACAACTTTGTGCTGCGCCTCAAGAAATGCACAGAGCTAAATGAAAGTCATCTCAAACACGTGCTCTAGAATAAAGAAGAAAAGCCCAAACACTCATGTTTGGATATGATGTTTTTAAATACAATAAATTAGTTATCATTATGTTTCATTCAACCCTTGCAGAAAATTAATAAATGATGCCTATAGAAAGTTGGGGCGCATTTTTTTTGGGGGGGATTCACTGTACTATCTTTTGAGATTGTAAGTTAGAGAAATTTGTGAGGAAGTAAGTATCACTAGTAAACATATCAAGATGGCACGTCCTCAACCAGTAATTAGCTTCATGACGGTTGCACATGTTAACTAAAATTATGTATTTGGAATTTTCTGAGTAGTTGGAGGAGCTCTAGCCCCTGAACTTTGGTAAGTAGGTGCATTATAAATTGGGCATATGATAAAACCTTGTTGTTTGTTCCTTTAATTCGGATAATTAATTCTACTCCCTAGTGTTTACCTTGAAAGTGTCAAAGAATTTGGGGAAGAAAATATAAATTTGAGTCTCTTCATTGGCCTAGCTGCATTCCGCGATTCTATATCAGCCAAGCAGTGAGTGAATTGTTGTTTTCTACTTATTTGATGAAATTTCCAATCAAACCATTAACCTTTTGATTTCAGACCTAGGATACTCTTTTAAGGCTTTGATATAACCCTCTGATCGATGCCGCTTATGGATCTGACCAGGAAGACGCCTTGAATGATGCTTTATCGGAATTTCCCTCGTGAACTTTGCTACGAACTTTACCACAGTACATGGATATTGCTTACTTTTCTTGGACCATCATTATTTTCACAACAGATCTTTGGCAGTGTAATCCATTGGCTCCATGTTCGAAGATGCTAGTGCTTTTCCAGATGCTGACTCTGTCTTCATGGTGGTGTGATAGGAATTTACTGCTCAATAGAGGTGATTATCTATCGTTGAAAGTTTGGATAGAGGTTTCTAATCCATAACGACTAATATAGGTACGCTTACTGCACTTGGGTTAGTGGAATCTCCACTTTCAAAAAGGGCTCCATGGCAAAAAGGTTTTGACGAGCATGTTGCGTGCCATTGTGCACCGACATTTCTCGTGGTTATATTTTCCGATGCATCGATGATATCCATATATTTTCTACCGTCTCAAAATCAAACACGCTCGCAGGACGGATCTTCATCTGATGGAGCGCTTCCTTGAACACTATTTTTCACAAGACTTTATTCCAAATTTCGTTCAATGTCTTATTCTGTTGGAGCTTTGCGCGCGGTCCTTGTCTAGTACCGTGAAAAGCGGGGTCGCTACGTCTTCGCCATGATCTTGGGGTTAGGATACTGCGAACTAGATAGTGGAGTGATATAGCTCTTAGAGGAGGTGGGCCTGTGTCCTCTTTTGTTATTTAAGTTATTAGTTTTAGGGGATGTGTTGTGTAGTGTCATGATTCTATTGTGGTTCATTTTGTGAACGATTTTTTCCATTGCAGCTTAGTCACCAAAATCTTAGTTATATTGACTTTAAACTTTAAACAAATTTCAAAGCGTACTGCTTTTTAACTTGTTTAACTGAACTTAAATTCGATTTCTTTGCGCAATTTCTTTGAAAAGAGATTTGAAGATTATTTTTTTTAATACGTAAATCTGATGATAATTAGCGCGAAATTTTAGAAGTAAAAAATATCCGCCTCTTCTTAGCCAAATCTGACGAGGTTTCGCCACCCTCTATGGTATGGTGGTGTTTTTAAGTGAAACCACAACTTATCAAAACACCGCCATTAATTAAAACACATGATAATAATTCTCTTTTTAGCCCACTCACCGACTTCAAATTGTAAGTTTTTACTATCCTAAAGGGTGATTGGTTGAATTTCGTTTCTTACTTAAGGAATACAACAAAGGAAAGGTCAAACACTCCACACCTTTTTCCTCGGATTAACTGGAAAAGAAAAAGCGTTATGTGTGTTAGAGTATGCTCTAATAAATTCGAACAAGATTATGTTAAGGGAAATTAGTGAGTAATTCCTAAAAAAACGCACTAAAAGAAATTTAGATATGGCCATGGCACAAAAAAGCCCAGAGGAAGGATATCTTTGCAGAGCAAAGGGTATGGAAGACAGTCATGATTGTGAAAGAGGGTTATGCGAGTTTGCCAAATACTCATGGAATATACATATTTTTTTAAATTTTTCTTTCAAATTTTGAGAAATAAATATTATTTTGCTCTGCATTAAACTGATGGAACAAGGTGTTCACTACTGCAGAATGCCATAAGAGCTGCAGGACCTAGGGACTGTCTCAGGAAACAAATGACACTGAAAGAGTGAGACGGTGGTAGACCTACACATGAATTATTCGTCAATTTAGAACTGGCAGGATCCCTGACTCGTTGTAAGTTGGCTGGTACTATTATTAGGTCAATACGCGTAACATTACCGCGGAGATGTTGCTACTTTCGCCATTTGAGTCACACCAGATGACCTTTTATACACATAAAGTCGAGATACTAACATAGTTGTCCAAATTCCTCTAAGGCTGTGCATGATAAAAATGTATCGTGCAAAGTAATGTGTCTGGATTGCTGAGAATCTCTCCTTACTTTGAGAAAGCATTGCAAATTATTCTTTAAAAAGGTTTTCGCGGTTTAAATTGCGGACCAGGTATCGGTAAGGGAGGCTAGGGAGGTGGTTCCTTCGTGGGTGTGTGTGACCAGGCCCCTTCTCTCCCTTTAAATTAAAAAAAGAATATACTTTATCTTGCACCCTCTTTCGGGCGTCACCCCGTTCGTGATGGCAGGTAATATGGAACATACTTTATTCTCGCTCGTTCATTTAACATATTATTTGCCCCACGGATCGCTTCCAGGAATCATAAACTGCCATGGAGATGACCCACCTCCAGCAAATTTCTGGGTTTACATTTGCGATCAAATTTATTAACAAGCCTCAATCTTAATGAATTATTGGGAAATATATATATAGTTGGGAAAAAGTCCTGACTCAATTAGGAAGCAGAAAGAAAACTACAATATTTCCTATAGCAACACGTTGTTTAAGTTGGCGTATACGCGCTCTAGCTGCTGACAATACAGTTTAGCGTTGATGGCGCCACCATATGGAAAATCTTGAAATCCAGTACTCCTTGGAAATTCCGCAAGACAGAGATTATGACCTTCTTTTCCAACCGATTCCGTTTTGTAACGAATGCCCGTTGTTCACCTCGCGGTTAACATTTCCTCTCCGTATCGTGATTTACCAAGTACACTCACTTCTCATCCGATGTGACAATTCGCATCCAGTTTCGGTCGTCCATTAGGTTATTAAAAGATTTGCTGCAAATGTCTACTCTGCGGGCAGCTTGCGCTTTGATGAAGTCATATGGATCCAACGGGAACTTCACGTGAACAAAATACATTTGATGCAATCGGTTTAGCACAGTTTGATGGGAATATACTCAAACAACTTTCGCAAGATTACGGCTGCTAGTAGAAGGTTCAACTGCTAGTAAAGCATCGTTGTCAAAGTTTGATGGTGTGCCAGAACGTGGTTGTTTGATATGAGTAATATTCCCGGATTTGAAACGTCTGTAGCACTTCGAGACCTTCGCCTGACTGACTGTGTCTTCTCTTTCAGTATCGCAAATATTCTTAACAGCAACTCTTTTAGAAAGTTTTCACTCGTAACAGTAGTGAATCAAAACTTTAATTCTACTTTCTTCCAAACACATTTCTGTCAGTTGGGGCTTACACAAAGAAATATGCTGCAGCAGAACCAACAAACAGCAACAGCGTATGAAGGATGGTAGTAGAATGAGTAAGGCTAACCTAACCTAATGTAGTCGACTGAGTAAGGTAAACCTAAGATAATGTTGGTGTCGCTCCATAAAATGTTGTTTTCCTTCTGCTTCCTAAGTGAGTCGGGACTTTCTGGCCAAGCTAATATATATACTCTCACATACTTAGATAACCCTTAACACAAGGAAAGACATGCGTTGTTAGTTTGATTATATAAGAAATAATGTCCATATCCGCTTTTTGTAATTTACTATAAATCCAATTTATTAACAACAATAAAAATTTCTCATTTTTACCAGCCTTTTAGACTTTTTCAAGAGCCTGCATTCAGGTTCAACATGTATCTGTCTATTTAACTAAAGCCATATATTTTCCATATGTGAGGTCAGTACTTGTCATTCGTACATTCGTACAGACAAGTTGCTTAATATAACAAAGCAAGCAAAGATGGCCAATAGGTCTTGCAAAAATATTATTGGCATAGATAAGTAAGGAAATACTCGTAGATACAAGTAAATAGCAAACAAAGTTAATAATCAGAAAAAGACGATGGCAGGCATCTCACAGAATTATAAATTACCAGTAGAGTGAAATCGCTACAGACTCGAGTAAAAATGTGCGGCCCTATGCATCTCGGGGAGGAATGTGGAGAAAATTCTCACCAGAACACCAAAGAGTTTGAATATAAAGTTATAGGTGGCGGTAATGAGGTTTCGGTTGCTAAGATATATCGTATGCCACTCTGCGTAGGACTTTACACAAGAACTCTGGAACGCACTCCCCTGCTCACCGCTGAGGGCAAAAAGGATCTTTACGGTACGCCTTTGAAAATTTAGACAAGCCACTGAAGTACAGAGAGAAGATACTTTGGATCGACGAAACTAAGTTGTAAGTTTTTTCAGGCCAATACACTAGCGATAAGTTTGGAGACTGAAGCACGCAGAATAGATTCGTCATATACTTTGCTGGATCTGGAACTTAGAAATATCACCATGCAGATGGTGAAATAGTTTCGTTAATTTACATCGAAATAATGGCATCAGTGAAAAAGCTGAGCTCGAAAACATTTGGAGTCTCAAGCATGATAATGATCCGAACCACACGTCAAATTGAACAGAGGCTAACTGAAAATACGAACAAATGTAGGGAACGCGTATAAATGGCCATTTAGGTCAACTTGCCTAAGTCCCATAGAAAATTGTTTGCGGGTTTGAAAAAAAGTCGTTTACCTATGCAAGCTCGAAAAACTAAGGGAATTAGACAATTATGCCCTCTAAGACTGAGGAATATCATAAAATATGGCTGCCAAATGCTTTTAAATGGTTATGAATTTTGCACTATGGAAATATTTAATCATAAACAACCCTTATTGCTTTCTAGAAACTCGTTCCATATATCAACAGGCTTATTATTGTCACACTTGTAAAATCGTTTAGGGTTTGATGCAAAATATGAATCTGAATGTTTATCGAACTCATCTATTATTGTAAACCTAAGACCATCCCGATGGTTTGGTAATCCCCTAAACAAGTGATATTCAAAAGAGCAAGGTCAGGAGTATTTGGATGATGAAGCAATATTTCGTAACGAGGCTCATCCAAGAGATCTATGGTCGTTTGAGCTGTGTTAGGACGAGCATTGTCGTAACCGAGAATGCAACTTATTTAGCTGGCTATAGAGGGTTACCTTTCATCCAGAGCCGGTTTTAAACATTACGTTATGGACAATATCTTCCAAAATATATTCCACATGATATTTTGGAGATGATGTCATCCTATCTGTTGTTGAGAATTTCTGCTTCCACGACTGAGGCATGAAGTGCAGCCTATAACGCTATGATGAAAGATCGACTTCTTATCACAATTAAGAAGCCTGAACAAAAATTGTGCCTGAAATTGTAGTGATACAATGACAACGCAAGTAACAGGCTGTTGCAGATTCGCCGTGACCAGCTCTTTAATGACGCATTTTTCATTCACTGGAATATTTCCAATACTTTTTAGTTTGCGTAGGACAACCGTATGGGTTATTTAAAATTGGTCAGGGAATTCTCTATTTGTTGTAGCTAATCCCGATGATTATGAACAATATTTATATGATCTGAAAAAAAAATGCATAAATTACTCATTGTAGCTTTCTTAAACGATCACAGGAAGAGTAATTCAGTAAATACTATGAGAATTTGATTAAAAAAAATCGGACATTACTTCCGTTCTAACTATAAACCATGACTGTTTAAAAAAATGTGAAGAATTTTGTCTTATAGAAAAGATTTTACTCGGTATATGGAATTTAGTTCACAAGGACGCAAACACGCACACACATAAACACACACACACACACATATATATATATATATATATATATATATATATATATATATATATATATATGTACATAGATATATAACAATGTCATTAAGATTGACACTGTACTCCACTAATTAAGGGTATCAGTAAATGAGCGCCGCCTCCCTATCCTATAGCTAAACCTGGGCGTTGCGCAATATCGGTAAGGCCAACTCCACAAGACAAAAGAATGCCAGCCATAGGACTGCCGTTCTAGTAGAATGACTAGATGCAAGAGATATAACATACTTGCAAGCCCAGTCGAAGCTTCTCTAGTAATTTCGTTAATGTGACTGTGCCAATTGAAGTTTACTAGGACAAAGCCTCGGAGTTCTGTCTCTATGAGGATTTTGTTAATCCCTACGACGATTCCTTCCTCTCAAGATGCTCACAAAGCTACATACCTTAAGTTCCCTAGGCTAAACTCATTCTGTGGATTTCCTGTTGGCTCCAGTAGATTTGGGAATAGATGTGGATGCCTTCTCATCCTGTTTTCATTTAGCTATCTGATTTCAGATAACGATGTTGTGTGCGTCCTCCATTCCCATCCTCTCAGGATATATGGAATTTGCTACCTCACCGCCAGGGATGGCGACCCTGCTGGTGGTTGCGTAACTTATACTAGATATCATCTCTTCGTTTTTTTATTGCTTTAACTATCTCCTTAAGGGCAGTGCAGTTTTATGTACTTGAAAAGGTTGTCCTGTGTCTATATTATGTATATAAAATTCTATAAACTTCTTTCACGTGCTTCGTGGTATGGCTGGCGATAACAATTTGTCCCCTTCGATGAATTGAAAGGTAGCCAATTCCTGATGTTTAATCCCACAGGTTGTTTCTAAGCGGACCAAATAGTTTACAATTCACTATCCCACCACAGCATCGTTCTACCTCGTTGACCAATCTATGCGCTCTCCGTATGCATTCCAAGATTTTTGATGGGAGATGGTTGAATAAATTTTTCATGTTAGTGATTGATTTAAAATTCAAATATCCTTTGACCGACCTCTGTCTCATAACAAGATATCACGGTGGGGCTTGGACCTGTCTCAATGGCCTGCATTCGACGAAATGACTAATTTCTTTATCTCAGAAAATGAGTTTGGGTTTGGTTGATGAAGCCGTTCAGTACTTATTGGGCCACTACATTGTGGCGAGCTGAACTTCTAATCAGTAGAGGTCTATTTGTTCTGCACGACGTCCGATACCTTATTGGTTGAAATGGGCCACAGAGCGTAGTTATATGCATTTAAGTTCTACAAGCGCTAACCACTTAACTTCACTCTATGTTAATTTTGATGGATGAAGTCCAAATTCCCTTTCATTTCGCATTACACTCGATCCTCTTTTTCGGGGATATACCTCTCTTCACTTAATGTGAGGACACGTCTTGTTGCGGTGTTGAAGCTTTATAAAAGGTTTCTTCACGTTCTCAACCTCCCCCATCTTCCATCCTCAGCAAAGACTGCTCAACTATCTCAGACCTCATGTCTCTAGTTCAATTATTGGCAAAGGCTTCCTTCACTTTCTGGATCGATGTTGCTTTTCAAACATCGAATGGCCCGTTTACGCTAATGAGATGCGTTTCAAGCATGCTAACCACGCGGATACCGTTCTAGTACCGGACGATATACCGCATGCCATGCTACGATAATTGAATAAGCGAGGCATGGCCCTTGACTAATCATCTTTAATAAGATTTGGAATGAGGGTATCTTTCCACATTCATGACGAATGTCTATTGTGCGTTTTTCGCAAGCAGGAGAGAGTTTACTCTACCCCGACTGGTTTTCGCACAATTTATCTGAATTCGTCCGTAATCTATTTGTGGTATAATTTCTTATTGTTGTGTCTATTATTTTCTGGAGAACCGAAGGCACCTTAATCCTGCGGAATACTACTTTCGTAAGTTCCATCGCTTGTTGGAGGCTTTGTTCTGACAGAACACAAAAATTCGCCTGAAGATATCTATGGTCAGTAGCAGTTCGTTGGAGTATTTTTTGCTTTTGAAAAGAATTAGGATAAAGTATTGCAATACAGTATTTATGGAGACACTCTTGCATACAGAGATTGTGAGCTATCTCTGGCCAATGACTGCAGAAAGAGGGTGACCTATAAGGCGGCTGGTCTTAGGTTTCACTCTCATTGGCCTGACCATCAAGGTTTTCACCTATGCTGCCGCAAGATCTTCTCGCATCATTATACGCAGATAAATATTTGTGCCAAGATGATTAATTACCTTAGTGTGCAGATACCACCAAGCCCACGTAGCTCTGAGGTTTAATTTGGTAAATATAACGGTTATTTGCTTCTGTTGCCTTTGAAGTCTACATCTTTACCTGCAATTGACCCTGAATGTATCTCGCCTGGTTGTGATAAAGTTGCATTCTCTTTTATCTGAGCCAGCCATATGCTTCACTCTGTGGCTTTAGTGTGTTGTTAAGATTTCCCCTTTTAAATTTTCTCCTCTCTTGTGTTTGCTATAGGTTTGGAATGCGTGCACTACTTACAGCTCTCAATCTCCTATAGCTCATTCTTTATCAGAATGAGTCTTTTTTGTAGACCTCTACCGCTCCTTTTACGGGAGAAACGACCTGTACAAAAGGGATGGAGTGCATCTTTCCTTTAAAGGGAAAGCTGTACTCGCAAACATGATCCAGGATTTTTGGAGCGGACCCAAAGAAGTGTCAGGCACCGAGTAAAGGAGGACGTACGCCAGTACACTCGTGTTACTCCAGGAATGACCTGTTCTAAAGGCACAAAGAGGGGAGTGACCCCGCCACAGAGAAACGAAGCGGGAAACCGAAGAGCGTAGGGAGTCCTACATTCGGGTACTCCCTCAAAGTCCTTCTGTTTAATGAGAGGTCTATCAGAAACAAGTTTCTTGAACTTCGTGACCTCGTAGCAACCCAAGAAACTGAGATGGAGGCCATAACGGAGTCGTGGATACAAACTTCAAGCCAAGATTTTGAAGCTGAATTCACGATTCTTGGTTACCAGCTCTTCCTGAAAGATCGGCCAGACAGAGAGGGTGGCGGTGTGATGTTGTATGTCAATGATACTCTCAACTCGACGGATTGCAACATCGTATCCGACCATGAACTACTAGGTGTTGACCTAGAGATAGGTCCTGCCAGATACAGGATCCTAGTGCTTTACAGACCCCCTGCCCAACTCTTAGAACTAGACAGGAGTCTGTACCAGCTGTTGGGCAAACTTGTAAAAGACAGAGTGTGTATTGTCATGGGGGATTTCAACACACAGTTGACTGGGAAACCAGAAAACCCTCTGGTGATAACGCACTACTCCTGGAGTTCGCAAACAACGAGTTCCTGACTCAATGGGTGAGAGAACCAACGAGAGGAGAAAATATCTTCGACTTGGTTTTCACCTCTGAGGATGACATCGTTGAGGACCTCTCTGTTGGCCAAGAGCTCGGTGGGAGTGACCACCGAATAATTAGATTTGTAGTCAAAGTCCCCAAGGCAAAGCCTGCAACTAGTAAATCGCGGAAACTTGATTTGAGAAAAACAGACTTTGCAGGTCTTAGTGTTAAACTGACTGACGTGAGGTTAGAAACGTGAACGCAGTTAAAGACTCGTGGAACACTTTCAAAACCAAATTCATGTGTCTTCAATCGCATTTAATCCCTCTAAAATTCCGCCGTCGGTCTTTTGTTCAACCAAAGTGGTATAATCGAGAAATCGGCCAACTGCTTAGGGAGAAACGAAATGTATACCGGCAATCGAAGATCTTGGGTGACTTTGACGAATACCGTAGGCTAGCCAGGAGAGTGAAGTCCAGCAAAAGGGCGGCTGAGCGGTCTGAGGAACTCCGAGTGGCGAGACTTTGTAAACAGAGTCCCAAGGAGATCTTTAGATATGTAAACAGCCGTAAAATAATCCGTCGAACGATTGGCCCTTTAAGGAATGAGGAGGGGACATTAAAGCACTCAGATGAAAAAAATGCTAACTTCCTCTAAGACTACTTCTCTTCAGTGTTTACTGGAGAGTGTGGTCCCATCACCCAGCCAACGGATTCCTACTCGGGGAAAAAGCTGGAGGATATGGACTTCACCGAAGAAGAAATAATAAAAAAGATCACTGACCTAATGACGAATAAGTCACCTGGCTCGTATGGGTTTTTACCTAAAGTGTTGAAAGAAGTGCGCTATCAAGTGTCACGACACCTAAGCGCAATCTTCAACTTGTCAATCCGGACCGAATGCGTTCCTAGAAACTGGCGTGAAGCGAAGGTGACTCCTATCTTCAAGAAAGAAGACCATAGCCAACCGTCGAACTACCGACCTATCAGTTTGACTTCGATAGTCACTAAACTCATGGAAAGCATCATGGTGGACAAAATAACGTCGCATGTAAAGTCAAACCTGCTACTGAGGAGTTCCCAACCTGAATTCCGAAGGCAATGATCATGCCTGAAGAACCTTGTGGAACTCTTCCACTTCGTCATCAGTAAGCACGATCGGAACAAGGTAGTGGATTTGGTCTACTTAGACTTTCAAAAAGCGGTTGATAAGGTACCACACCGCTGCCTTCTCCGGAAAGTGCGAGCACTGGGCAGAGACGGAAAAGTAGCCGGCTGGATAGAGAACTGGCTAAGTGGCAGACGGCAACGGGTGGTGGTGAATGGACAGGCTTCTGAGGGGGTGCCTGTTACTAGCGGGATGCCTCAAGGTTCTGTCCTGGGACCACTACTATTTATCATCTACGTCAACGACATAGAGGGTAACATGGTTGCCAAGATTTCTTAATTTTCCGACGATACCAAGCTTAGTATGAACGATGCAAATCATGGAAATACTGCCTGCTTGTAGGAAGATCTTCGGAAGATTGGGGAGTGGTCGGACACGTGGCAAATGCTTTTTAACGTGAACAAATGCAAAGTGATGCATATTGGCCACCAAAACCCCCAATCTCATTATACATTAACGGCACTGCTATTGAATCCACCGACAATGAGAAAGACGGGTGTAACAATCACTAGTGGCCTCAAGTCCTCGAAACAGTGCATTGAGGCGGAGAAAAAGGCCCAAAGGATGCTAGGCTGCATAAAGCGCCAATTTTGATATCGGAACAAGGAGATTATACTGTATACAACTCACTTGTACGACCGCACCTGGAGTATGCCGTACAATTTTGGACTCCTTCATTTCGAAAGGACATCGCGAGATTGGAACGCGTGCAAGCCAGGGCAACGAAACTGATTTCCTCTCTGGCATATAAGTTATGAAGATAGATTAAGGGAATTAGACCTGTTTTCGTTGGAAACCCGTAGACTGCGTAGTCAGCTCATTGAGGTTTTCAAAATATTTGAGGGTTCGACAATGTTGACTACAGGGATATTTTCACACGTGCCGAGAGCAGAACAAGAAATTACGGCTTTAAACTTAAAACTGAAGCGTTACAACCACGATCTGTGTGCAAAATTTTTCACCTAAAGTATCTGCGGTAGTTGGAACGCACTTCCAGTAGAAGTTGTCAAGAGTGAATCTGTTGACCAGTTCAAGTCAAGACTAGACAGGGTCCTGAAAAGTGTCCGTTTAAGTACGTAAAGCATTTTGAGCAGAGATGTGCCCGCTCGACAGCTAGTCCAAAGGTACCCTCATTGAATGGACCGTAAGGTCCTTTAGGTTACTTTCTTTCCTTGGTACTCCTTGTTACTTGTTACTTTTTGTCGCTGTACGCCATGCACAGTTCAGTATTTTGTTAGTTGCTGCACTCTAAGGTGGCTCTGCAAATTCAAAATACCAATCATAATCGAAGCTTTTGGGGTTAATTTTAGAAAATAGCTTCGAAAGTTTGGTGTGATCATCAGGTTTGTAGTTCCATTGGTTGTGTTCTCAACGCTTCTACTGCCCCAAGTTTTTGCATTTTAATTTCTTAGAGCGCATCCCATGTCAAGCATTTACAGAAGTCTGTAATAGTATGGATGGATGCATGAAGCTGGTCTCATGGCGCATATTTCTCGGTGATCGCGCCGTGATTTAGTTATATAAAAAAGGTTCTTTTGATATTCTATTTTCAAATTTAAAAGATAATAATGGACAGATGATGCTT
The DNA here is from genome assembly GCA_963969495.1 of Ceratothoa steindachneri. Lineage (NCBI taxonomy): Eukaryota > Metazoa > Arthropoda > Malacostraca > Isopoda > Cymothoidae > Ceratothoa > Ceratothoa steindachneri. The sequence continues at coordinate 49,415,059 of OZ018327.1, forward strand.
GATATCGCGGATATTTATATGTGCTGACGATTTGAATGTATATATGTTGAATGAGTTTAAGGTTTCTTTCGCATGTTGTTATATCATAGTTCAGTAAGAATGCTACTTTTCGTTAGAAAACTTTTCAATCAGGGAGGAGTATTTTTTCTTTAAATATTAGGTGGAGAGTGGGAAGAGTCCCACCTATGTCAGAGTGTAGATAGTAGTGTGTTAGTTCTTGGAAGGTGGGGCACTCCACGATGACGTAGATTTTCGTTAGGGGTTTTTAACAATCTTGGTAGAAAGCGGTTGATTTTTTTTCTAATAGAAATCCGTGCGTCATTCTTGTATAGCCGATTCTCAGTTGGCAGATTGCAACTTCTTGCTGACGTGAGATGTGGGTGGTTTTCTAAGTTCAGTGACTGTTTTCACGCCCGAGATCGTTTTAATTAACCACATTTTACAGTCAACACTTTGTTAGCCAATTATTTAATTCATAATAACTCACAGTGTAAGCTAAATACCCTTAAAGGGATTAGAATATCCATATACCTTGGATAAGAGTATGCGTGATGCCACGGCTACTGTGAGTGGGTAGAATGTCTTCTGCATATTTCCCCCAAAATTAGGAGAGGCCGAAAAGTAATCGGATATCTGCAGAGAATGAGAAACAAAATAACTGTTTGGATTTGCCAGTTCTGACTCAAGAGCACTAATCAGAACAGCCCTTCCTCTTGCATGGCTGAAATAGATGGAAAGAGGCGGAGGTGAATCTAGAGTAGCGTACCTATGCCCGTCAGTTATTAGCGTGTACCTACCGTATAATGCTTTGTCAGTTTCAGATTATTATTTGATGTTCCCGAAATCGATACACTCGCGAGATGGAGATTTCTTCTGAACCTTTCTCTCAAGTATGCTTGTTACCGTAGGAGCTAAGACGTATTTTGGTTGAATGTTTTATTTTATGTGAGCTTTGTGAGTCATATTAGGACACATAGAAGTGTTGTTTTATTAACTTCTTGTAGGAGGCGGAGCTACTCCATAATATTTAATTAATTAATTTTTTTAATGCATGGTGGGTGCCGGGGTTGTCTGCAATAAAATTCAAAATTTTACGTCAAATGTATAAATGAAATTACTCACTTATATTTTCTCCCCACAATATGGTATAATCAGTGGTTTCAAAAGTAGAAAGTCCTTGAATTTTTTCTTGTTTAATATCCAGGGATAATTTATTGTTTAATTTAACTCAATCATCAATAAGTCTATAATTTTTGAGTATTGGAATAATAATTTCATGTTAGTTTGGTTATGACATGTTTTTTTAGCAAAGTTATTTCCACTAATTCTTTTATAATATCAAAAAAAAATGGTGAAGTTCTGAATTAAATATAAGTATCGAATTTTTGTGAATTTTTTAAAACCCAAAGAATTATAAATGGTAAAGTTCAGAAGATGAATTTTTATCTTTTATGACTATATTTTAGCAACGTGGTATTTTGAAAAGGGGGAAATTTAGTTTAGAGTCCTTTTTTAAAATTGTTATAATTGGCGAAGTTCAGAATATATATACAAATTTTAACATGGCTGCATTTTTTTAGATTTTACCTTTTAATCTTAGTAGCAAAGCGCAAGCTCCTGCGTAGGAGGGAGGGGGGTGAGTGCCTGGTATATTAGAATTTAATTGCTCAACTTATATTTGAATTTTAGGTGCCAAAATAGAAAACGAATTTAGTTTGTTTAAAATTTAATTTTCCATCCACTAGTATCATGTAAAAAAAGTAATTCATCATCTTCACCTTTTTATTAGATTTTTGAAGGTGGTGAGATTATTAATTAAACATTTTCTAGTGATGTAAAAAATGTTGAGAAACATTGTTTTACAGAATGTTTATTTCTATTTATTTTTGGAATTTTAGAATGTAGTGAAGTGAATAATACAAATAAAGTTTCTTTTGATAAGGATTAAAATCTAATTATGGTTTTACGTAGGTAAAATCTTAGATATTTCGATTTGGACTTTTTGACCATAAAACTATCCATGGATGTCCTAATTTCAAGCCTGTAACGATTTTTAGGGGGTTTTAGTTAAATTTTAAATGGAGTTTACTTTGTTTTGGGGAGTTTCTTAACGATCTGGTATAGCTGTAGTAAACTGATATACTGCATTTTCTCGACGCCATTCCTCTGAATAAACATATACGAAATCTTTAATGGGATATTTGAAGATAACAGACTTGCGCTAATAATTAATATTGACAAGTGTTGGTGTGAATATCTGTAATTCTTGATCTTTCACACAATTTTGCTTTTATTTGTATATCCTCTCTTCCTTTTTTCTCTATTTTGTATGTGTTCCCTTATAATATTACAAACTTTCCTTTATATTCCAAATAAGTGTCTATCGCTACTTTTTCTTCGTCCTTTACAGTTCCTCCTTTTCATTCTTGCAAATATATTTTCAGATGTCTTTGCTAAGCATACCCTATTTATCCGAAAGAAAATAAAGTGGTCAGATTTCCAATTAAGAGTGTCAGGCCTCTTATGTATGACCTTGTTGCTTCCGAATTATGGAGTATTTGTTCCCGGGGAAGTTTGCTGCACTTTCCATATTTGATTTTCGTTTGTTATTAAATTAGTTTTTTACAATCCTTTTTTCCTATCATTCATTTTCTTTTACTTCATCTCCACTGAACTTCAAAACCTAGGAAATGTTCAGCAATTTTTGTTACCAATAAAATAAATAAAACTTTTTATGTTCAATTGAGCCGCATAATATAAAGTGGTTGTCCTTTTAAGCGATATTTTTATTTTCTAAAGATGTTCAAGCTGCTTTCTAAAAGTATGAAGGATATTTTTGTGAAATTAATAAAATAAGCACATAAAAATAAGTTCTGTTCTTAGTACGTGAAATATTATTACTTTATTTCCAGATATAAACAGAAGAATTGAACTTCTCATGTCCCTTGGCTAAAAAGGTTCTCGCATTCATTTTCCCAACAGAAACCCTGGCGTAAATACTAGTGAGTGAGGGACTGGACAACCTTCCCCAAACGCTAATTAGTGGATAAATTATCTTCTAACATCTTAAATTGAAATTTTATATAGGAAGTAATGATTGGATCTAACGAGAACAAACCTGGACTTATGTTAAAATCTAGAAAAGTGTTATGGAGATACACTCTAAAATGTTTCAAGAAAAATAATTGTTACATTTAATGATAAATTTGGCACCATTCCAGTTAATTGTGTGGTTAAAATGATACATGTGAATGAATAGTGCAAGATTGCTCACTATGGTTCCGTACATTAGGTTGGTGGTGTTTTACACCAGCTTTTATTTCTTTATCCATTTGTTTATAGTAACATTTATGGGATTTGCTGCATCCTATGTAATAAACAATGTTCAGGTGGACTTTTTAACAAGGGTCTGATATTTTAATTTTGCGATAGTTTTAAGATGTTTAAGCAGACGAGGTATTTTATTATTAACTTTGCATATGTTAAATTTAATATATATTCCGATAGAAATGTTGTGTTACAAACATTTATTTTATACACAGATAAATTGGCAGACTTATGACAAATATCAACAAAGTACAAAGGGTAGCATAATTTTAAGCCTATGTTAATATTATATCAATTTGTTTGTAAAAGTGTTCCGGTGAGACTATTCTAAGTGTGTATAAAAATACATACGTAAGTTTCATAACCCTATTGTATTTTCCTCACAGTATTACTACTTACAGACACTAAGTACATGAAAAGAAGATGTGTCGAATCGTTTAGATGGTTGGAAAGATTTTGCTAGGAGCTTAGTATTATTGGAACAATCTGCATGGAATGTCACTAATTTTTTGGATTAGACTTTACACTAGAGTACACTGCTTGAATCCGACTTACACTTGCATATGTGTGTATCTATAGCTTATAATTATCTCAAAAAATTTGACTTACACTATTCACCTACTGTACCCTTTTAAGTGAGTCGGGATTTGAATCAAGGGACTTCGGTATACTGAAACGCTACTCTGGTAATAATAAATTATTGAATTATTTAATTATGAGGACGAATATTCAAGGGATATTTTATCCTCCTTGTTTTCTTGCAGCGCAAACTTCGATCGGCTCTTTTCTAACTGACATAATTTTTTTACATAGAAAACCCGATTTCATCGCTTTTTTCTTAATCGAACTTCTACACAGAAACTAGAAATATGTAGAGGCTCCGTATACCTTAACGCCATGTCGTAGGAAAGCCTTAATTGACAACTTTATTGTAAATTTTGCCTAATTACAGATCAATAAGTGAATATACACCTCTGCACGAAAAGAAAAGTTAAGCGAGAACCACTTACTATATCAATTTCATTCATGTGTCAAAATATTTATTTTTTTGTTTGTCGATTAAGGGATAAATTTCGCTTTTCTTACTATTTTTAGTTGTCATATGATAGTGACCCATCAGGAATGTTTCCTGATGACTGAAGGATTATAGAGTCTATTGACTTTGCCACTTTTAGGGGCAACAAATTGCAGACTTAATATTAGATAAGAATGCAGTCCATTTATTTGATTACCCTTGAAAAAACGCATTTTTTTCAACTGAAAAATCAGAATAAAACCACTGGCAATAATAAGAAATTAACATATACACCTCAATCTGGTTCAGCTCTAGAGCAAAAACAATAGACGTAAATGTCTCATTCCGCCGCGCCCATCCCCATTTTCATTCTTTTTCGAATATAGAAAAAGAACAAACACATCTATAACAAGTTTTTGAATACTATACTGAGTGAAAAATTAAGCAATTTAAATGACAGAAATCTCTTAGCAAATACTCCTTTACAGGCCATCTGTCTATCGGTTGAAAAAACTCACTAGAAGAGGTATTTATTCATGTCTTTTTTGAAGGAGCCAAGAGAACTATTATAGTAGGCACTTCCTTTGATATCATAGCAGCGAAGATTGTGTCGCTACGATCACTCATGCAAGGAAAGAGCTAAACGAGTTAAAGTGGCAGAAGCGCGCCGTAAATTATGGATCTCAAGGGCAGGGAGTGAGTGAATGTGGAAGACAAATAAGAAGGATTAGCACGTTATCGGATCATATGCTTATAAATAGGCTCTTAAAGGCATTAAGGATTAGACAGACACACAGTGAGGTTTACTTCTCAGAGTGATTTTTCCGGGATTAACTTCCCCAGTGGAGAAGAACACTGGTTACAATGGTGTAAACAAGTTGAAAGTTTGGAGAATGAAAGCATAGGATCCATGAGAAAAGAGTTAAATGATTTATGGGAGGACGTATAAACTAGAGTGAACCACAGCACGAAATAATCTTTATCTTAATTAAGCGGGTGTGGCTAAAATATAGAGAATGAGGGAAAAGATTTGAGGACATTACCAAGATGGACTTTGAGAGATGAGTAAAATTAAATTTGTTTCTTAGATCTTTTATAGTTTGGAAAAATGGAGCCAGATAGCTACCAAAGTTAAGTGAAGGAATAATAGATTTAACCTGAGGCTCAATAGAAATAGTCCCACAGTTACTAATCCTCTGGTTTGACATGATTAACTTCCAGAAAGATTTCCGAGAATAATTCAGTAATGATGTAATTAGTATGCAGATTGAAGATTTCTTATTGGCTTCACAAAAGAGACTGAAAAATGAAAGGTAGACTTGTTTTTATTAGAGATAAAATTAAAATAATAGACTGAAGCGACAGATAACTACCTCCATGGAATGTATATGAATAAGGAAATGGAGCCGACTAAGAACTTAGCCTAACAGAACCCCAAAACACACTTTCTCTCTGCTGTCTTCCTCAAAGAAGATTGTGTCCACGATACTAATTGTTATTTTGTAGTGTTTACTTGACATCGGGTGTCTTGTTTTGTTTTTATTTATGTGCAAATAGCGTGTTTAATGTTTGTAAATTTAAATGTGATTGTTATTGTGTATTTAAAAGTTGTTATCTTGTTGTCTTGAGTGAAATGTCGTCCGAAAGATGTTTTTTTCCTTCCTCTGCTTCGTTTACCTATATACTGTTGTAAGGTTTTGTAATTGTAATTGTCGGAAAACAAAATAATATTTAGCAAATGATAAGCCCAATTTTTATACCCCATTAAAGACGTGGTTCGATCCAGCCTAATGACGTAAGAATATATAAACTAATCTGAACTAAGAATTCAGAGGCATTAGGCGATTTGGGGGGTAACAAGAGAATTCATTCTTTCTCTTTTAAAAAGCAAGTCTCTGCTTATTTAAAGATTATTCTGTTGTTGTTTTACATGTGTTCACATGTTCTTTTAAAATTTATTTTGAAGTCGAATATTTTCTCCAGTCAAATTTACTAATACATAATTTTCTCCAATCAGATAGGCTCCTAGTTATTATATCATGTCTTCTCTTTTTATTTCTTAAATTAAGTTTGATGTGCAATATTCACTCATTTAATATTTTAAAAAAAATATTCATCCCTCCACAGATACGCTTCTCAGTTTTTATTCTTATATTAAACTTTTATAATTTTAGTTCGATTGTTCTTTGCTTATCTCTCCACTATTATAATTTATTCACTTAAACGAAGCGCAACGCAAGTTAGTTTGGAAAGTCTTTTTATTGCTGACTTTCTGGGCCGTTCATATTGTTCTCCTGCTGTTGCCGCCAGTGTTACATTAAAATCACGATTCTTCCGTGAAACAGAAGCTCTTGTTCTTTGCTGCTTAGATGGTGCAGTGAATGGCAGGACTTCAGAGAAAAGCTGAAACCAACAAAGGAAAAGCAACCAAAGTTGGTTGCACGAGCACCTACTCCATCTGACATTTTAAAGAGTTACTGCGTCGAAACAACCCCTTTATTCTACCAAAGCGAAACAACTGATAGTCACAACTAATAGTTACTCATTTTTATTTTCCCTTTCGGATGATAACGTGAATCAGGTTCGTTTTATATGCGATTCGTTTCTGCGAATATATGAATGAGTTTTGTCATGTGCTTATGTGCCAAAGTCGAAGATTTAACAAACTCTGTTTATGAGCTTGAAGAGCAACTACTAGGGTTATATTTCCTCTAGCAACTAATAATATATTATCTGCTAGGGTGGATGAGCTTCCTTTTAAGTTATAAGTCTCTATTTAGAAAACTTAGATGTAAAAGTAGTAAAAGTTTTCTTACTGCAATACTGCAGAGAGTTGCTTCTGAGAACAACTATCTTAGAAGAGCTACTTACATCAATGATTTTTAAAATTTTATTTGACATAAATAGACCGAAAATTTAATCACCTTTTGGAATCAATTCTACCACGAAGTGCGGCAAAGCTCATTCCTGGCTTCGAACCAGATAGTATAAAGAGAGATTTAAAGAATTTAAATTGATTTAACTTGAAGATAGGCGCTATTCCCTCCAATTATACAAGTATTAAAAATTAGAAATGGTTGTGATAATATAAACTTTGATTTACATTTTGAATGCACTGAAAAGATTATCAAACAAATGCACAGAAATTCAAATTAAGCCCTAATCAGGTAAATATCTTGGAAAAAATTTTGATTTATAAATTGGCTGCAAGTCTACTTCACTGCAAGCAATTTTAGTTTTAAGTATATCGATAATCCTGTCTAAAGGTAAATTGGATGAACACCTTTTCACCTCATTAAAACAAATCAATATTATTTATTTATTTTTTTAACTACAAATTTCTTCACAACACCTCCTTAACCTACTTTAAACATTCCTTAATGACTAGGCATAGAGTGGATCTAAGGGTCATGGCTGGTCTCGTTTCTAGAATCACTCAAGATACAAAGAGACTGCGGGGCAGATGAGGGGATACAGAGGAAACTACAAGCATGCTCGTGTAAGTCCACAGAAATGGATGATCATGACGATGTACAGATTGGGCTTAGAAAGTATATGAGTTCTTCGCTTAGATTTGGATTCGATTAAGAGAAATTACAATGGAATTTGAAAAATAATTGTCAAATGGCAGAGCTTATAAGTGCATGAAACATAGATAATATATAGATAATTGTTCAGCTATATAATTGCAGTGACTAGCATGAACCATGTTTTAGTAAGCGAAAACCAATTCTCTTATTGCAGCCTTCCACCCCTGGAATTCAACGATGAAGAGGTTGGAGATTGCTGTCGTTGCCTTCCACAATCACTTAGTGAGGTATTTAAGACTCTTTGTCATATATATTTCCAATCTACCAATTTCTCTGTTGGTTTCTTGTTGGTTTAGTATAACACTACAATAGGACGTTATGTTCTGTAGCACTCGTCTAGTAAGAGACTATCTCTTGAGCGAACAACACATAAAGCCATCTAACAAACTAACTCTAGGCAAAACCAGCATATAATTATAATCTAATTGTCTCTCTCCTTAGGCCTTCCTTTTTTAAGAGGAGCTTTTAACTTTTTATACGCAACGCTCATTTTTTTTCCTGGCACAATCTATTTTACAAGATTACACGTGCCTTCTCACACCACCTCCTAAAACCTTTAGTCAAAACCATATCTATGATTAATAATTAATTGGCCTCACACTATATTTGCAACTTCACCAATAATTTTTCACTGTAGCTGCCTCATTCCATTCCAAATACCTTCCAAATTGTTCATCTGCAGTGTTTTTAATCTTGAATCTTCTTTCTTCTGCCAACACTAACTTTGCTTTATATAATATTATTACCAGCACACTTTATGGAACTTCCTGATTTAATACATTAACTTTAGCTAAACCTCCACCGGTCCTACTTCATTGTCTTATATTTACCACACAACATACCTACTCTTTATTTTCTTTCATGTACGTCTCACATATTCCGAGACACCAGTATTGTAGTTCTCTTTCCTCATCCAAAATAGACCTCCTATCCCAGACATCCCTTGAATAATTAAGACGCTAACGCCAATTAAATGGTTTGGCAATAATGCTCTTCGTTCCGCATATTGAGACTCTTACAGTATAAAAATATGGATGAGTTCGAATATATTAAGATTGTGATAGTTTGTTATAAATCCCGCTAGTCAACTCCCACTATCCGGGATTAGTGGCATTTACTAATTTCCATTAAATTTCCATTTCATACTTAAATTACATTAAAATTTATTATCTTTTCTTTAACGATTCTTGCAATATTTCAAAGGGTTAAAATTTTATAACATAATAAAGAAAAATATAAAATCTTTAGTGCTATAAAAGAAGAAATTATTTGAAAAATCATGGATATATCCTGATGATTGTATTTTTACGAATCAGGAGAGACCTTAAAGTCCACTCGCGGCTTGTTCATAAAAGAGATGAAATTAATATAGTCATTGATGAAGGGAAAAAAAGGAATAGAATATATGGATAGTTATTTTCCCATTTAACTTTGCAATATCTTACTTTCAAAGGAATATTTCTCGATTTGTTTCCTAAACCTATTTACATACTGTAGCACTTTGAAAAATATTCCTATGTTATTCTAATTTGGCGTTATTTTAGAAGAAAAGAATAGTTGTACTACTACCGGAATTTTAATTATTATTTAAAAAGGCCTTAACCCTTTATTTCCAAAAGCTTCTTATTTATAAAATCAGGAATAATTTAATTGCTCGAGGCACGATGTGTTAAAATATATTAAGATTGTGATAATTTGGTTTAAAATCCCCCAAATTTGTTAAGTATGAGCGTCCGCGTCAAAAGCTAGGCTGTCTCTTCTATTTAGTTATTTACCTTAAAAATCTCCATAAATGAATCCATAATAATGTTCTACAAGTGTTTATTAACGATCAATTTCAGGCAAATGGGTTAAAAATGTCAAGGATCATTCATTGTGCTTATTTAATTATCGCTCGGGTATCTTATGTTTCGTTTCCTTTTCATAATGTTTCATACTGTTTTCTTTTAGGGGGGATCTGCGCCACCCCGCAAAAGAATCATTAATACAGGAGGTGTGGGGGGAGTAGCACCCCACTGTGTGTGTGTGAGTGCGTAACGACCCATCATTGGGCGTTGCCTTTTTAATACTCTCTATTTCCCTATTTTAACATTTGTGTTGTTTGTTTTTATTTCCTGCTGTTTTTCCCAATTCTGTAATTCAAATTAATCTCATTGTCAATCTCCTGTGAACATTTAAACACAATGCGACTATACCTTCAAGTGCTCGAAAATGAAACTTAACGCAGCCACCGGTCAAAACGTAAGTTTACCACTCTACTCTTAATTAAAGCAACATTTTTTTCAAAGTCGCGCTTACGTATAGAAACGATCCTTCAGATGATCTATTGGTTTGTAATTAACCAAAATACTTTAGAGCGAATCTCAAAGGAGATTGAGAATGTAAGTAACATTCTTTTTTCTTGTCTGTGTGTGTATGCTTTGGGTTCTATCCAATTCTGTACTTCAAACAAATATGGGGCCATCAGATTTCAAATGTGATGTAAACAACATATTATTGCGCGCCTTGACTGAAACATAAATAAACACGGGCTTTCAACAAAAATAGCCCCATAGCCCCCAAAATCGCTAGCTAGATATAGCATCCACCCATAGTCTACACAATTACCACTTTTTAATCTTTTCAATGCTCATTATTTCAGAAATAGAAAGGTGGAACTAAATGCTAGTAACTTTTTCATTTTTCAATTTTCCTAAGTTTCTATTCCCTGATCGGAAAGGGATTATAGAAAATCTTGTTTATTTATTATTTGCCCGAGGACCTTTAGACTTAAAGATCATCTTTTTGAGCTATACTGATGAAAATAAGAGTCTTGAGACTGGAAAAGTAAGAAAAAATTTAAAGTGTATAGTAAAGGTTGAGTGGATAGAGATTGTAGAGTAAAGTAGAAAAGGAAAAAGGTTAAGTTGATTGTAGTTGCTGAGTAACCAGCCATCTCTTGGTTTCTTCTTGCTTTGACTTATTTTTCAATCTTCTTTCGCTAGCGTTTGGAGGCTCTCACGCCTCGTTTGTTCTTCATTTGTATTTTGTTTGCTTTTACATTTTAGTGCAGATGTAATCTTTCATGTTGTTCTTAGCATTTCAAAGCTGCATCAGTTATATGTGTAGATAGGTGCGCTGGTACCCCTCTCGGGTCCGGCTTTCCGCTCCTATATTTCCTCCGTATTTGCGGTATTTCCTTAGAACTTAATTCTTCTTCATCTAGGATGTCGTTAGGATTATCTGATACCTTACATGCCCTTTTGTGTAGGGATTTATTAGTAGCTGGAAGTTCGATTTCCTGGAGTAGATATGTAATATTCTTTGCTCTCTCCTCCACGTGTCAGAAATTATGTATACGGGGGAGTTCTGAACTCTGAATTTTATTGTATTTGTATTACGAACTCTGATGAAAGTAAAGAAAATTCAGTTTAATGAATAGAACATTTGTGTAAACTTAAAACAAGTTTAGAAGACCGACATTAAATTTAATATTTAAATAGAAGAGCTGAATTTGAGATTAAAAAGAAATTTTAAGTTTAAAATAAAGTAATCTTTATTTCAAATATTGTAGAAAAACAACAAAAAACAGAAGATGGGCTATGGATTAATGCGGCCAGGAATGTTATTGAGAGCCCAAGTGGTTGGTGAACTAGTTTCTGGCTGCAGCAGTATATTAATAAGAATTTTTTGTCTTTATAATGTTACAGCCTCTGTCATACGCACTCGAACGATTGTATTTTTATTTAACATTTATATATAAATTATATATATAAAATTCCATTTCTAAGCAAAATTGTGACGAGTCGCCTCATAGCTCAGAATTTTTTTAAATATTGGAAAAGCGTCACAAATTTCCAACTTACCTAAGATAATGGCGAAACACTACTTATATAGAAATTCTGCTCGTCGTGTTTTCTTGCAAAATTATTCAATAACTGTCTTATAAATGTTTTCTAGATTCTCCATAAATTTTTGAGAAATATTTTTTAATTTAAATAATAGCAAGATAAGAAAATCTATCGTCACTTTGTGAATTTCGAAAATAACTTAGAATTTTCTTAAGAAAAGAAAATGATTGCTCAACAGTTGTTGTTTTTATTGGCATAGTTGGAATCAAATTTGCTAACTTGTATATTTCCTGTAGACAATTGTCCATTTCTTTTTCAAGTAAAAATTTAATGAGCTCGGTAACATTCTTTTTCGCAAGATATTTGTGCAAATATAAACCACACGATTCAGAACGAAGGAGAGGAAACTCAAAATTGCAACTGCGGCTTTATTTCGAAGATTCCAAAGCTTTTTACAAGGAAGGTAACATCCTAAAACTGAAACTTTTTGCAATCCTAAAGTTCAATGAATTCGAAATTTTCTATTGAACTGAAAAGCTTTTTCATTTAAATGATTGTTTTATTGAATATGTCATGATATAATTGACTCTACTTTTCTATTGGAGAAATATTCTATTTTGCTTTGCGTTATAGTTCACCACACATTTCTTCTATCAAGTTCCACATATTTACAAATTTTTCGTTTCTAATTTATGTAATTTTCGTTTCAGTGTCGATTGGTCATTGATATATATATATACAATATCCATGGATTTTGCTTGTGACACATCAAATAGATATTCAGAGAAAGGAAAATCGCAGAAAATAGTTCTAATAATAAATTGAAATCAAATGTATCGATGACAGCCTGCAAGCCACACGCGCTGTTTATTGTTTTTTTTTGTCAAAACTATTGGATTTTCAAGAATATATTTAAAAAGATCCATTAAACTATCTTAATTTTCCTTAACTAGAGCAATTAGAGTAGAAGAACAGTTCTACCTTGTAGAAACTAATTTTGGGAAAAAACTGCTGATCGCGTATTTGAAGTATTAAAAAATTATCATAAACTTTCTAATATTGGTAAAAAATATTGCAAGGGAAAGTTTATGAGCGTAGCAGTGATAAAAAGCTGCCTCTGGTACAACTTCTTTTATCTTAGAATGAAATCCATTAAGTTCGCTGGCTATAACTGCAGCACCGTCGTAATATTGTGCAACAAGTTTTCTCAAACAGCCTAGTTCTTGTAGTTGTCTAATAGCTAATTCAGAAATTGCTGCAGCACTTCTGTCAATACTGACATCAATAACTCTGATCAATCGTTTACAAATATTACGACACAATGTTTGTCTACATAAGGTAAAAAAGTAGAGATTTTTGAAAAACAGCTGACATCAGATATTTCATCTAATAAAATCGCAACGTACATGTAGTCATTAGAATTCGGAGATTTTGATGCTAAAGAAAAACTTGCATTTCCTCTGTAAAGGAGCTACGGCCAAAGGAGAGCGAATTAAAAAAACGTTAAATCTTTTGCACATTTCCTTACATAGACTTAAAAATCAGAGAAATACATTTGGAGCGGTAACTAGGCGATATATGTCGGCCTAACACGCTTCTTACCTCCTCTGTTGGGCAGGGAAGCTGGCGTGAACTGGGTTGCCACTCATCTTGTATTGCTACAACTATGCAGTTCTATTCGAAAGATCTAATTGAAGCTGCCGGAAAAAGTAGGTTTACGCATTAGCCCACTGTGGAACCCAGTACCAGAGACACCCATAGAAGAGCCAGGAATACAACTTTAGTGGAGGGAGATCCACCTACTCCGGCAGCCCAGCCAGAACCATAGAGGTAAGGAGTACCCGTTTCTATGTATGCCGGAGACAGTTATGGTACCCAAACCTTCTAGAGGCGGCACCCACAGTTAGCAATGGTTGATTCCTCGCTAACCAACAAAAGGTCCGCGACACATCACACCTTGAGAGCCCCATCCCCCCAAGGGGGGTTCCTTCATCATCATCAACCTTCGCATACGCAAATTCATACTCACTGACGCTGCGCTGCGACGAGGAGGGCTTAACCACACGCCTAGCCCAAATAACGCCAAAATACAGCCCCAACGGTAGAATAATTAGGACAATCAGACATCAATCAACAACCTATAAATATAGAAGAAGAGAGAAAAGATCAATATGGCCCCGTGGGGCCTCACTTCCTTGTAAGGTGGCGCTTGGTTCATTGCGCCCGATAACGACGGTTAGGAAGGTCTCACTCTCTCTCTCTCTGTTTTGAATAGCTTCGGGTATATATGACACCGCTCCTGGCTGACGGATAGATTCGGTTAGACGAGACTTTTCCGAAAGTAGTGCACTTCAACGATCTCTCTGCCTAAGAGTGTGAGTGAGGGTCGCAAGCCACGGAATGGCTAGACACCACCCAAATTTCTTTGGGTCGAGGAAAAGAGTCTAGTGCGCCAACATCAAGCTTTTCTCACGCACCTTCAGACCAAGGATTGGAGAAGCCATCCCCCGAAGTTCTTCTGGTGACCTCTTACGACCAGAGGCCCATTAGCTCTCCCAAGCCGAGTGTGGAAAAGTCATATTCCCCCCCCTTCGAACTTTGTTCGGTGACCCACTGAGGAGAGGAGGCCCGCATCTGGTGACCTCTTACGACAAGAGCTCCATTAGCCTGCTCAATCCGAGTGTGAAGAAGTGACCTCCCCCTTCAAATTTCGTTCGGTGGCCCTCTGAGGACAGGAGGCCCACATCTCGCAAACGCGAGTTCGAGAAGAACCGCAGTGGGTTCTTTGGCTACCCTCTGTGAGTAATCAAGGTCGCCAAGACCTACCCCTATTTGCTTCACCTTACCCTCGGGTTCAAAGGAAGTAAATCAATCATTACTCTCAATTTCCCATAATAACCATTCCCTAACTACGGTTATCTAATTAGTATTAGGAACTTAATTCCTTCTTATTCTGTGTACCATTTATATATATATATATATATATATATATATATATATAAATATATATATATATATTGTTGTCCCCTTTTAGTCGTGTGTATTAAAAGTCTATTTTTGTTATTGTGTTTGATATATTCCTTGGTTCCGCAGCTACCGCTATCTATTAAATCGCACTCTTAGAAACAATAACAGTTTTCGCCTTGCTTGGCCTACCGTAGTGCCTGTGTGCGCATATTCACGTACACTTGGTCATACCTCGACATAAAATTATTAGGCGTCAGGTTTTAGGGTCTTTCCCACCTGATTTTCGAACCATTAAGTTCAATTGATAGCAGCTGCATTACCCAGAATATTCGACTAACAATATTTTAAGACAATTTTTCATTTATTAACTGGTAACAACAAATTTTTAAGTCCATTTGTGTGTGGTGTGTCCACAGTTTTTCTAGTTCCTTAAAAGAGGATATTACCTAACCGGTAATACTTCCCGTCTTTTTTTGTTTGTGTCGTGAGAGAGATTCCCACGTTAGTTATTTATTTAATATTTCCTGTGTGAGTTTACCCGATCTTGCTAGGAATTTTAATAAATTTGAGCAGAATTTATATTGGTTTTTGAGTAAAGCTTCAATAGCTTAGGCAGCTTTTTCGTTGTGCATAGCCGGAAGTAGTATGTCTAGGATGTCTTCATTCGATTGTTTTCATAAACAAGGGCAGGTCCTAGGCTTATCTGGAAAAGATTTAATCGCTTACGTCCAGGAAGAGGAACGTAGCGCACGTGCAGACAGAAAAGCACAGAGAGCAGCTGAAGACGGAAAAGAAGCAAGAAAAGCAGAAATCGAAGATAGAAAAGCACAGAGAGGAAAAGAAGCAAGAAGAGCACAGAGAGAAGAATAAGCAAGAAAAGCAGAAATCGAAGATAGAAAAGCACAGAGAGAAGCAGAAGAGAGAGAAAGAATTATGCAGCATGAGAGAGAGATAAGTCGTGACCACGTCGAGATAAGCTCCGTAGGATCTCGAAATGAACAGGCTCAAGCGCCCTCATTAAAACTCTTTTCAAACAAAGATGGAGAAGATTTATGCTCTTATTTAACGCGCTTTGAGAAGATATTCGAATTCAACGATGGTGTCGCACAGTTATGTACTTCCATTGTTAAATTGCCGTCTTGGCTACATATTCGTCTCGCTTCCTTCCGAGGCTATCCTTGATTGTTCGACCCTAAAGGCAGAACTCCTTTCTGCCATTAACACGAATCCCGAATTTTATAGGGTTAGGTTTCGTTCGTCACGAATAGAGCCAGGCCAAACCTACAGGAAATTTGGATTCACGCTTCGGCGTAATTTCCAAACCTGGCTGGATTCCGCCCAAGTAGCAAATGATTATGAATAGCTAGTTGACTTCATCCTAAGGGATTAACTGGTGTCGACCATCCCTCGCGAACTAAGGGCCTTCATAGTGGACAGAAGAGCGTCCACTTTCAAGGAGTTTGTGGAATAAGCCGACCTTCACGCTTCCAATCACGACCTCTAACACAAGGTGCTCAAGAATAATCATCTTCCCTCCCCCAAATGCAAGTTTGAGTTTAACCGAAGAAGCGTCTCCAAGGCCAACAACGGCTTCATAAATGTCCAGGCGCCGAGCAAGTACAGGGCTTACTCACTGCGAAAGAAAAAGAGTGTGAAGCTCCCGTTACTCCCCTCTACGCCTAGCAACTACCCCCATAGACCAATTGTGTGCTTTACGTGTGGCACCCTTCGGCATTTAAGTTATAATTGCCCCAAAATTCGTAACTGAGGACCTCGTCGAGTCACCAGGTCCACCAAATCTCTGCTGCTCTCTCGCCTCATCCTTCAGCCGCATCGACAGCGGCTCCTGCGTCCTCTTCCCCAAATCAACAGATAAATTTCCTGTTCAACGAGAGTTCCCCCGGTGGGCTCCAGTTTGAAAATGGCGCAGTAAATGGTTGCCGAATGTCAACCGTCGTTAGAGATACAGGTTCTACCTGGAAAGTAGTTTCTAACAAGCTACTACCCCCCGTAGGTCCCCAACATAACAGATTCGCGTTGGTGCACGACATTTTAGGTCGGCCTACCAGGTTTCCAGTGGTACGCTGCCAAATTGAGTGCAAATACTTCACCGGATGGGCCGACGAAGTCGCGGCCTTGATGAAATTCTGCTCCGTCCTCATTGGACAGAGCGCGCAGCTTCCTAAAACATAATTTCCCAGCCGTTCCTTACCAGGGCCGAGGCTTTTGGTACCCCTATCATCCCCAGACATCGACCTCGTCACCAAGGCTCAAGGTGACGAAGCGCCGAAGAATTGCCCACCATAAAAACCCCCGTAGAAAAAAGAAAGGAAGGAGGAGACTGGAACGGTGCGAAGCGATCGAAAGATCGAAGACACCGTGAAGGACGCGTTAGTATACCATTCTTCTTTTGAGCCGAAGAACCTCATGACCTACGCGTTGTTTGTACCTGGAACGAATATAGGACTTGTTCTAAAAATGGCTCAAGATGGCCTAATGGCCGGACACTTCGGCCATAGCAAAACGGCGCCGCGGGTTTTTAAATACTTTTTTCGGCCAGGCCCGCTAGAGGAAATATCGACTTCTTCAAGTCCTTTGACATTTGCCAAAAGGTCACCTCCAAAGGGCGTGTAGCTCCCACCCCCCTTCAAAAAGGCCTGAGAGTCCCGAGCCCTTCGTCCGGGTCTCAATCGGCCTAATAGGCTCAATTCGTTCCTTGTTAAGCAAGGGTAACATCTACCTCGTTGAACCCGTGTGTCTTGCCAAAACGGTGCGAGTAGAAGCAGATGGTAAATATCCCCTGCCGTTCTTCCTTTCTTCCCAAGCGGAGCCTCACTCCGACTTAAACGTAAACCCCAATCTCGCCCCTATTGAGAGGGCTCAAGTCCTTGCCTTATTGGAAGGCTTTCCCGTGCCCTTATATCGTCGTTTTGGGCCGAATTTCACTGCCCAAGCCGGGCTTCTTAACGACATGCTTACAAGAACTGCCCCTGTCCCAGTCACTGGGACCCCTTCCACGGAAGATCGCTTCCCTCAGTTAAAGGACAACGTAATCTCTGCCTCTCTCTTGAGATTACCGAATCCAAATAAAACATTAGGCGTTCGTACCGAGGCATCCCAGGATGGCCTAGATTGGGCTCTCGTCTAATATGATGACGATAGAGTGGGATATCCTGAAGGGTATGCTAGCAGGAAGCTGTCCTATAGCGAAAAGGCGTATGCCACCAAAGTGCTAGAAGCATTAGCCATAGTGTGGTATATTTGTAGGTTTAGGATGTATGTCAAAGGCACCGACAAAGGCCTAGCCAATAGCTTGTGTAGGAACCCTGTAGAAGACCCCCTCCAACAACCTGAGTGTACAGTAAATTTGCATTTGATTCCTTTATGGGAAATACTATTTTTCTTTTTGTTTGTTTTGCCTTGTTAATGTTGTACGTGTGTTTATATAAATTAAGTGTTCTGTGGTTATACATATGTAAACTCCGTGTAATGTTGTTTTTTTTCTGTTGGTAAACATTAAATTTGCAATTTTATAAGTTACGCAATTAATGAATTTATTATGGATTTTTTTTGCTCCTGAGTGTCCTTCGCTCTAAAAATTTCTTTTGGATGGGGAGGAGCGTGGAGGAATCCCATTTGAATAATATTACTTTCCCACCTGATAAGATAGTATTTAGGGAGAGAAAACGAGCCATTACTCTCCCCCTCCCCCTTCCGACCTCTCCTTCGTTTGACCCAGCCACAAGTTCCTGTGAAATTCACACCAAAGCTTCATCCCGGTCGTCTCAACCTTCCCCCCTCCCCTCGGGTCGGGAGACTGCTTTATAACCTCGCCATGAACCGCATTTATGGCCCCGCCGCTGTCGACCATTTGGCTGCTGATCCCAGCCATTGACACTTCCTCGTAAGGTGGCGCTCCGTTTATCGCGCCTGATAACGAAGCTTAAGAAGGTCTCACTCTCTCTATCTGTTTTGAATAGCGCCGGGTATATATACAGAAGAGCTAGACATCACCCTTATGTCTTTTGGTCGAGGAGAAGAGTCTCGTGCGCCAACGTCAGCCTTTCTCACCCGCCTTCCAACCAAGGATTGGAAAAGCCTTCCTCCGAAGTTATTCTGTTGACCTCTTACGACAAGAGGCCCATTAGCTCGTCCAAGCCGAGTGTGGAGCAGTCATCTCTCACCAACTCCCTTGGAAGTTCGTTTGGTGACCCCCTGAGGAAAGAAGGCTCGCATCTGATGACCTCTTACGACAAGAGGCCCGCATCTCGCAAACGCAAGTTCGAAAAGAACTGCAGTGGGTTGCAGTAGGTTCTGTGGCTACCCTCCGTGAGTAATTAAGGTCGCAAAGACCTACCCCTATTTGCTCCACCCTAGCCTCGTGTTTAAAGGTAGTAAATCATTCATTACCCTCAATCTCCCATAACAACCATTCCCTAACTACGGTTATCTAATTATGTAGTATTCGGAACTTAAGTTTGTCTCTATTTATGTACCATTTATATATATATATATATATATATTTATTTATTGTTGTGCCCTTTTAGTCGTGTTTATTAAAAGTCTGTTTTTGTTATTGTGTTTGTTATATTCCTTGGTTTCGCAGCTGCCGCTATCTATTAAATCGCACTCTTAGAAACAATAACAATTGTCGCACTTCTTGGCCTACCGTAGTGCCTGTGTGCGCATATTCACGTACACTTGCCTATACCTCGACACACCAGAATGAATAGTCATTACCAAATACAGTCTAGTGAATGCCCTACAGCAGATCATTTAGGGGATCCCCAACATCTTCAATGGTTTCGACGGGTTATTTGCCCCCGGTCTAACTGTGGATAACTCATCTTTAAACCCAAGGCTGTTGAGACCGCGGTTCTTCGAGTATATTACAGGCTATACCTTCTCTCTTCTTGAGTTCGAGGATGAAATCTACAAAAAAACTATAACTAACCTGACCCAAGACGAGCTAGCCGAGCTGAGAGCTCACAACCCCCAGCAGGGCGAGTTCCGCAAGGGGCGAGGAACGAAAACCACCTTCGCCCTACTAGAGGAGAAAATAGTCCAGTGTAAGGCTGAGGGGAAGTACGTAGACTTGGTAGTTTGTGATATACAAAAGGTATTGAACAAGGTTTGGCTAAGTGGCCTACAGTTCAAGATCCTAATCCTTCAGCTGAAGCCAATCATGGTAAGGGGCCTCTCTGATATAATCATGGAGAGAAGAGCCCAAATATCCATCGAGGGCTTCCCATTCCCCGAATTCGAACTCGAGGCAAGAGTTCCACTAGACAGCTACGAGGGGCGGTCAATAAGTTTTGCAATTCGGATATAAGATAACGAGATATAAGGAAAAGTGTTTTATTATTTTTTCAATATTATTATTTTATTATTTTGACTTTAATGCCCTTGCGCCACTTGTCCCCGAGGCTTCGAATTCCAGAAAACCAGAAATCTCCCAACTGCTGTTCAATCTACTCCTCGACGGCGAGCTGGCCATCTTAATCATCCCCAAGCCGGCGTCCAGCCAGTGCAGCCATGAGCTGGCGGAATAAAAAGTAGTCGCTAGGGGCCAGATCTGGACTGTAGGGGGGATGGATGGTTGAGCTCCACGAATCCGCACTCGCGCAGGGCAGCTTGTGCAACTCTGGCCTTGTGGACTTTGACGACGTTGAAGTCGATCATGGAGCGTGAGGATTCTAGAGACCCAATGGGCAGAGACCTTGGTCATGGCCAAATTGTCGTGGATGTTGTTTATAACACTTCCATGTGATATTCCAAGCTCTAACTCGATTTCTTCGACCTTTACCCGTCGATTTTAGATGATCATCCTCTCCACACGGGCCACATTGTTCTTGTTGGTCACGTCTGACGGACGTCCTGGACGGAGGTCATCTTCAAGGGACTCACTACCATGGCGGAACTCCCTATTCCAGTGAGTAATGGTTACATGGGGAGGGGCGGTGTCGGTGTACACTGCAACCATGCGTTCATGGATCTCTTTTGCATTCTTGCCTTTCTTGGTTTAAAATTTGATGACTGCGCGGTGCTCAACCTTCTCTATTCTTAAAAAAATTGTGACTGACGATCGGCGATCAGCTACTACTTCTTAAATAGATGAGGCACGAGCGTACCGCTGCAGTTCCTGACTTGTCATAACTTGTCCTAACATCCCCACAAACAGCCCCCCCCCTTCCTCTGTTTTGCCCTACCGATTCGCAAAACTTATTGACCGCCCCTCGTATGTCTATTACTGTAGCTCGTGTAAACAATAAACCTTCCTGCTTCAGTATCGGACGATAAGATGTATCTGCAGTTCGCAGGTGACATCACTAAAATATTCCCTAGTGTCTACGTGAACCCTGGAGTTCAACCAAGTGGGACAGCGGCCGGAATCTACTACATCAGCACATATGAGAAGTCAAAGATAAAAACTAACCGCCAGAAATTACAGATAATTACAATAAACATTCAGAAAATAGACAACCTCACTGCCAACAAGTCCTCTACACGTACTCACAAGAGGGTAAAGTCCTGGTTCTAGCCAAAAAACAACTTGGGAATCTCTATAGGTTGCGAGATCTTAACGCGCAAAATAAGAAGAAGCTATACACTCCCTTGGTACGCTCCGTCCTAGTGTACATGGCAGTGGTAACGCAGATAGCCAGTTGTAGCTCTCTCCGGACGAGAAAAAGAGTGAGTGTAAAAGAAGGCCTGCTGCTTTGCTAATAGCTGGCTCTAGAGGAAACGACTATATTAGGCAAACAGTCTACACGCAATAGTAGGGCTGAACTAATTAATTTGGAAGTCCAAAGGTTCGTGAGAGAATCGTACAAAAAGGTGGAAAGACATTATCCCTACGCTCAATAACGATACCATAGTAATGCCACACCTGAGGCAAGAACATCATTATTCCCAAGTGGAAGAATCTGCATATAAATGACCGAATTAGACAAAATACCTAAATAAGACGAGAAAAAACAAGAACAGGAACAATTACAAAACTAATAGAAAGATTTCACAAAAATGAGGCGAATTGCCCACTACCGAATTAGACAAAACCCAAAAACAAGACAGGAAAAAAACAAATAAGAACAATTACAAAACTAAATGAAAGATAAACATAAAAAGAGGCGAAGTGCCCACTGAAGAAGAAAGGAAGAAACAAAAATAAAGCGAAGAAAATAAATTAAACAAAATAAAAATAAACAAAAAAATGCGAAGTCCCCTTAAAAGGAAAAAGAAATAAAATAAAAAATAGACAAAAATAACTAAACAAACGAGGGAAATAGGAAAAGAAAAAAAACAATAAATAGACAAAAATAAAAATAAATAAACGAGGCGAAATGTCTAAAAAAATCCAATAAATGAAACTAATTGAGAGACAAATAAAGTTAGCATAAAACTTAATTGAAAGGCTTGAAAGTTATCACAGAGGAATAATTAAAAACAAAACAAAATATAGGTATATTTTTAAAAGGAAGAATCACAATGACAAAAGTGGAAACACTGGAGGCAAAGTAGGAAGCATGAGGAAACGACAAATAAGGAATAAGAATGAAGGCCATGCCCTCACAACCAGGGCAACCAAAACTCTTACATCTCTTTCACCCTTATCACAACTACTATATATTTCTTAACTCATTTCATTTATCAATAGGAGAAGTGTCTGCACACGCCTTCATATACTGGAAGCGATCCTAATCCACGAAGAAAAACCGAAGATTAATGCCTAAGTGACCGCCACCCAGCGAGCCTTAAAACTCTTTACGGATTAACGATCAATAATGACCGAAATCCCATTCCCAAATGTAACTTTTCTAACTACTTACTGTCAACCACATTCCCCCTTCTTTTCATTATCTAAATTATATTTAGTATATAAATGTAATGCTTTTAAATGTTTAACCAGTGTAAAATAATTTCGCTTCAAAGATGGTCAAACGTGACCGAAAGCTCAGCTAGCTAAATAAACCATGAATATCGAAACACTTATCTATAACCTTTCGCAAGACGAAAAAAGAATAATAAGGAAATTAGAAAAGCAAAGAAAGAAACTAATCAAGGCTCAACTAGAACTGGTCTTTAATAAAACATGCATAAAAGAAAACTCCTACCTATAAATATACAAATATACATATATATATATATATATATATATATATATATATATATATATATATATATATATATATATATATATATATATATATATATATATATATATATATATGAGGAATTAAACCACATACTCCGAGGACAATTTAATTCAGAACAGTTTCGGTGTATCTCACACCCTTTTTTAACTGACACTGGGCAGAAAATATATTAGAGAAAAGCATAACACAAGATCCCCTCTTTTTCCCCCGAATCCCCTACTTGTGGCTAATCTGGGGGGGGGGTTAGGCCTAAACATATTGAAAGGCTGACATTTTACTATTTTATTTATTTGCGATCTTATTACAGGATTAAAAGAAAATTGACCCTCAGATAGATTTAAATTAGGAACTGACGATATCAAGCTCTATTCTACGATTCTTCTCTTAACATAGTTGGCCGATTTAAATAACATTTTACTTCCATTGAAATCGGTCGTATGATTTTTGTCTCTAACATGGCAAAAAATTTCACTACTTTCGCTGCCCACTCTAATATCTCTTTTGTGTTCGTACAATCTCTTGTCTAGATTTCTCCCCGTTTTCCCTATATAAATTTTATGGCAATCGTTGCATGGTACTGCATATACTCCTATGTTATGATGTTCTTTGGGTTTCCTGGCCATCATCAATTGGTTTAAGGAGTTATTATATTTAAAGGCTAGATTAATACCCGCTTTTCCAAATATGTCCTTTAAACTATTTAATTTATTATTTAATGGCAATGTTATACATTTGTTGAAGTCGTTAGTGCGGGAAGGCTTATTACCATAGAATATTTTCCTAGCTGCAAAATGGGCAGATGATATGAACCAATCGGAGTAATACAAATTAGAAAAAATGGTCCTTATAATGACAATTTCTTCATCTAAATAGGAAGGATGACATATTTTGTATGCTCTAAGGAAAAGGTTAGAATGTGGTTTAATTCCTCATCTTTTCTTGCGATATTGCATTAATTTTCATCATATACATATATATATATATATATATATATATATATATATATATATATATATATATAGAGAGAGAGAGAGAGAGAGAGAGAGATATATATATCTAAATATATATATATATATATATATATATATATATATATATATATATATATATATATATATATATATATATATATATATATATATATATATATATATATATATATATATATATATATATATATCGATTTTTATTGTATATAAGACTTGTGAACAATCTCTGAACATTTACTTTGGGATTCAATTCGGGCTCTATGTTGCCCTCCAAATAACTAATGTGGGGTTCGAACCAAGTAAACATTCGTATGAAAAATTTAAACGGTTTACACAAAATCTTCGGGGAACGTTTATCATTTTACGCTTGACTTTACCTCCTTTTGCAAATATAATGTACAAGAGAAATAATTATAACACGAAAATTTTAGCAGTCGTTCGGAAGAAGATGGTATACTCAATTTTAGAGGAAGATGGTTGGATAGTAGTAGATAGAGGTGGATGAAATTTAAAGTGGGGAGGGGTATTTTGTCCTAGTAGGAGGGCAGCACTTTATGCCTCTCTTTAGAATTTTTCTTTTTGATAAGTTGTTTTTATATGTTGTTTCCTTTTATGTTGTAAGCGAGTTCTGATTTTTGTTAGTGTTTCAATTTTTGTTTACTTATCTTGGGGTCAATTTCTTTTGAGCATTCAAGCCTTTTATAGCTTTTTAGCTCAGCGATTTACCTTATGTTGTTTTAGTATATTTTTATTTGTTTTCTTTGTTTTGGTTTCAGTTGTATTGCGTTAGTTTCTAGCGTTCCTGTTATATGTATAGTAATGTTATGTTTTCCTGTTAGCATATCTTAGTACTTGAGAACTGGCTACGACTGGAGACTTTCTCCCGTAGTCGTGCAGGTATATTAAATCTTCCACCAATTAAATGTAGTTCCAGAATGACAAAATTCGTAAGGGTATACCAGACCTTTCTTACCAATTTTGGGGTGATGATGTTGATAGGATCTAGTTTTTCCTACTCTAAAGATCCCTTTGCCGTTCGTGGTCACACCTTCTGGCTTTGTTGATTATTAGTGATGCGGAGTTTTGAACACGTTGGCGTTTTCTCCTTGAGGTCGTACAGGCCGCTTGAGCCACCACTGCGGGGTAGATTAGCTCAGCCCAGATGTACATCAGGTATATTTTCCTAATGTTGGCCGAGCTAAGATCTCCAAACCATTATAGCTTTGAGATTTCTCTCTTTGCTAGGTTCCGCCCATCTGTGTAGTGTCTCGAGTATCCGTGGTAGGAGATCTTCCCTGGGAAACCCCCGCCTTGAGTTCGAATTCAGGTCCTCTGTATCCTTCGATCATTAGACTTGCCCTTCTGTCCATGACAAAGTCACAAAGGATCTTTTCCAGGATTGGGTCTAACTAGAGTTTCAGGATCTTATATTGAAGTCCTTCCAGCCAGACTTTATCGAAGGCCTTCTGCATGTCCCTCAACACAATGTCTACATAGTACCCATTCGCTCGGCAAAAGGCTACTTTTTTCTGTTAGCAACGCTAGGGTTGTTTATGTACACCTTTTCCTGCAGGACCCGTGTTGTTGGGGGTTATGCACTCCTAACTCGCTTAGTTGAGCTTGTAAGCCTAAAATCTTTTCAAAGATCTTGCCTTGCATCTCCAGAAGAGAAATCGGGCGACTGTTAGCCACCTGGTCTGGGGGGCTTGTTTCCTTTCGGGATGAAGATGATTTAAACCATCTTGTACCCGTCAAGAAAGTAGCCTGTATTCAAGGCGGCATTCAGGGTGTTAACCAGTCCCTGTATGATTTGCCTCGGGGCATTCACGAGGTTGTTTCTCGTGATCCCAGGCCAGCCTGGTGCCCTTTGCTTGGACGACCTTCTGGTGTTCATAGTCTCTTCAAAGGTGATTAGGCACCCTTGGCCAACCATCTCTCTTTCCTGAGATACTTGCGGCTGTGGCTGAGTTCTATGTATTACTGGATGGAGGTCATCGAGCAGTTGTTCTTCGAAGTCCTGGTCGAAGTCTTCCTTCTCCTCAGGGGTTATAGCGAAAATCTTTTACCAGTGCTTTCTGAATCTTACTTCGAGAGACTCTGAATGCTCAATGATCTTCTCTTCGTCTTTTACCTGTGTTCTGGTTATGGTGGGCAGTCCCCTAAGTCTTCGAATGCTGTTCCAAAAACTTATTGGACTGTCTTCTCTGTCCAGCTTACCAATGATGTAACCTTAGATTTCCTTCTGTTTCTCTGTGATTGTGTGTTTTAGTTCCTCTCTTAGTTGTCTCATTCTGGCTGTCCTTTCTCGGTTTGGGACACTTCTGCCTATTTCCTTTTATATTCTTCTATGTTCACGAGCGATTTTTCCCATCTCCTTCGTCTACCTAGGTTGTGGGAGCATTTTATACTAGATCCTGGGAAAGCATTTCTCATCAGCTTGAATGAGGAGATTAGTGATGGAGTTTATCTTTTCATCTATCTATTCGAGATTGGCGTCTCCCAGGTGAGCTGTTTGTTATTCGATGAGTATCTCTCTATATAGCTCCCAGTTAGTTTTCGCATAACCTTTCCTAAGGGCTTTGAATAGGAGCAAACGAGATTGTTTTAAGTATCAGGATGTAGTCGCTCGGTACCACAGGTCTGGGCTCATTGCTGATGTTAAAGGGCGAGTTAACGCTGGCTAACACTATGTCCGGTTTTGCTGCCGAATGATGTGTTAGGTAGGTCGGGAAATCTGGTCCTACTCTCTGGAGTCTGCATCTTTTGGAAAGTAGTTCCAGATTCCATCCCTTTGGTCGGTGCGACTGTAACCAGACGCTCTGCATCTGGCGTTAAGGTCTCCCCCCAGCAATGACATTTTTGCGCGCCCGAAGATGAAAAATAAGTTGGGAATCGGCAGGTAGTTTCGGCGGAGCGGCTGATAGGCCGCTGACACAGTTAGGCCTCCCACCAGGTTTATGGTTTCGATAGCCACGAATGATTCTTCTAAGTCTGATAGCGTTTTATATGTGATGTTTTTTCGGATCGCGATGGTTGCGCCATCGTATTGATCTTGTGTATGTATTTTTTGTGATTACAGTGTAATTTGGTATTTATATTGTCTTAGTTTTTGCATTTACACCGTGTTCGGAAATGATGATCATGTCGGAATCCACTGTACGGAATATGTTTCCGTTTAGTGTGAGTATTCTTAGTGTGTTGTTTGCGTTATTCATGTTTTGTTTGTGTGAAGTGTATGTTAGTGTGTGTATTCCCCTTTACTTTTTGTCAGGTCTCCTTTTTCCGTTTTTAAAAATTTTTCGTATTCTGCTTCACTTATGGCGAGGCAGCAGTCTCTATGCACTTTAATTTTCGCTGCCATGAGCGCCTCGTCTACTGCTGATTCTTGTGACTGCCCATCGTATGTCCACTTAGGTTGAATTGTCTTTACCCCTACAACAATCTCCCTAATGGGTTCAGATCAGTTCTTTGGAACTTCATTTTTACTTCTTCTTCATCATATTTCATGCTTTGTTGGGGAGCCTTCTCCCTGATTTTGCTTCTTGATCTCTTTGTTTCTTTTGGGGGGTGGACCTGTTCTTCGTCTTCAGAGGAGAATGGGGAGCTTGAGAAATTATCCTTAGCCCACTATATTCTCCTGGCAGCTTTCTTGTGCTCTATCTCCCGCTCTATTCTGGCCTCTATTTTCAGGTCTCTATTTGTAAATTTATGAGGGGCTTGAGATGTTTCCTAGTGTTCTTTTTCCTCCAGTCTTTCTTCATTTGTTCAAAAAGGCGTCGCTGGGGCATCTTCCTTGGGCTGGTATTGCAGTTGCAGGATGTCCACCGATGGAGGGTTGTCCAAGAACCACATTTCCTCGAGATTTGGAAATGATCAATGATGTTTAAAGAGAGAAATTGGTGTGCGGATAGTTAGAGAAAAGATAAAAGTATGTGTAATTAAGAGAGAGAGTTATATGTGCCAGATCGTCTGGCAAACTCAGTATTTCTAAATATTTATATTGATTCTTGCGTTGAAAGTGTTTTAGCGTTCAAGCCTTTGTTTTCGTTTAAGTTATAATGGTTTAATTAATCTTGGATAATTGCCAATGCAGTTATTCTTCGTGATTCTTCATATTTATGTTAGCGATTATTTAAATAACTTATTGCGTTCAATTCGGATCCTTTTATATCACCTTATTTAATTGTTCAAACTTTGCAATGCATTCGTTTTTAATTATTCATTATGTATTAATTTTTTTTTGTTTGTTTGTTTGTTGTTGTGTTTTTTTTTGTTTTTTTGGGTCCACTTCGGATTTTTTTTCTCTTTTTTAATTAAAATATGTCTAATTCGGATCTTTTCTTGAGTTATATTTGTCTTGTTCTTAGTTTTTCATTTTTGTCTAGTTAAATTTTGTGTTATCTTCTTTTTTATTATTTCTTAGGTATATATTGGTATTATATTTGTTAGAATCTTTAAATGGCTATTTTTGAACGCCTGCTCTAAAGTGCATGTTCAGGTATTTATCATCAGGTAGTCTTAATTGGTTCGTAATTTTCTTCTGGCATAATTCGATATATTTTATCCCATAGATTGATTGCTCGCTTGTGTACAGTCACATTAATCGGGTCTATATTGTTTATTTCATGTAGCAATGCCGAGGGGCGACGGTGCCAAAGAGTAACATTTGATATAAATCACAGCGCCTTGTTCTGTACTCTCTGCGCTTCCCTTAGCGCTGTATCACTCATGGTGTGTGTTGGGATGACTGGGTACAGGAGCAGCGATTTCACGAGCGCTAGATATAATTTCCTTTTGTTAGATGGTGATATTAATCTAAAACGGAAGAGAATTCGTAGCGCCTTTGGGTTCTGGTATCTCCACCTTAAGATTTGATTTATAACCACTCGTTGTTTTATTTAGGCCTAGTGCCTTGCCGTCTGTTGAGTACTAGTAACGTACACCCTCTGCCATAACTTTCCTCGTACGTTTGCGTCCCATCGGAATCATTTTAAAATGGCCGATGTTTGTCTTGATTCTGTTCCTCCTTTCATAATTGTTGACTATAGCAATTACTCCTCCTGTCCTGTTTGCAACATCTCTCGGATTAGGGTAGTCGCTCGTCACGATCTGTGTGACATCGTTTGCCAGTTGAATGTATGGGCAAAATCGTAGGCAGGATGTGGGAGGTCACTGATAAATATCGCTTATAACTTGGGGCTCAAACATTCTCCCTGTGGCACTTCTGCTTCTAGGTTAAAGAGCTCTCCTTCAATGTCGTTAATGCTGAACATGGCCTCACGATTATCAAGGTAGCTGCACTGGATATTTGTCATGCTGTCCTCCATTCCAAGGTCGTAGATTTTATTTTTAAGGCCCGGCACCCAGACCTTGTCAAAGGCCGAGGCCACGTCTTTAAGTACGATATCAACATTATTGCCCCTGGCCTTTGCAACAGACTAATGCGGTTTCGGTTCCGAGTTTTTTCTAAACCTGTGTTATTGATCGTTGTACAGTCTGTTATTCTCCAAATAGCTCGTAAGTCTTGTGTTCAGGAGCTTTTCGTATTATTTACCGATGAACTCCAATAGGGAGATCGTTCTATAGCTACTTATCTCTTTTTTAGGCTTCCTGGGCTTCAACAAAAATATCATCTTGGCCTTTTTCAATGAATCTGGAAATTGGCCAATATTCATGGAAGCGTTGAGGATGTTTAAAATTGCTTGATTTACGTAGGAAGTTGTTTTATTAGGTGAGTCTTCGTAATTCCGGTCAACACTGGAACCTTCTGTTTGAAATTCTTCAGTGCAGTTTCCTATTCTTCGTATGTGAACGGCTTACCATCCTCCCGAGCACGGTGAGTACGGTCAACCAGAAGATGAGGTGTGAGTTCTTCACCCAGCTCTCTCAACCTTGTTTCAACTTCATCCTCATAATCCCCATCAAATTCTGACTTTTCTGTTTCCAATATTCTCTGAAGTGAAGCTCTACATCCTTATCTCTGTTAATTTCAACCCCGTTGAGCATTATATATATTCTTTTCCTTGGAGGGGTTCCTATTAATCTTTTAATTTGACTCCACAATTTTTTCGGATTCGTTTATGTCTCTAGGTTACCAATTATATTGTCTCATGTCTCCTTGGATTTCTCCATGATGAGAAATTTGATTGTTTTTTCTTACTTCTCGTAGCTCTCTATAGTGTTTGGCTGTGTTACCGTACAGGTTTATCTCAATGATAAGGAGATCTAATCAGTCTGTGATAGAACGAGTTGAATCTGTGTTAAATTCAACTCCTATCCCATATTAGTTAAAACCTCGAGGAGGCCCACGTGCATCTTCGATTCGAGGCTTGGAGTCTTATCAACAGCTGCCGGACGTCAATGTTTAAACAAGGAGGTTATCGTCCCCCCGTTAGCCCCCATACGCCGACCTCGCCAGATCTAGTTAGGCTTATGAACAGATAAGGCATTTTTCTCCGGCCCAGCTGTGCGTTCCCTCGAAGCCTCCACCCCATTCTCCCCCACGCCAAGGAGATTTCCTGGCTATTTATATGGAAACTTTACCACTAAGATCAGATTGGAGATCCAGATTTTCGTCGCAAAACATCACCACGACCCTCTCTCCCTTTGTGCGCCAAGGGACCTCGGCCTCGAGATTCACCATCACTTGTCCAGGAGGACAATATTCCTTGAGTGCCAAAGGTTCGAGCCTTTAGTGACGTCAAGTCCCCAAGGCATTCCCCCCTACTGTTCAAGGAGAACAGCATTATAACAGCCATTGTTCGTTTTGAGCCCTTCGCTAAGAAACGGTTCTCATCTCTCCCTGTTGTTCAAGGGAGAACAACATTCGAACAGCCATTGTTCGTTTTGAGCCCTTCGCCAAGAAACGGTTCTCTCCCCCCCCTGTTGTTCAAGGGAGAACAACATTAGAACAGCCATTGTTCGTTTTGAGCCCTTCGCCAAGAAACGGTTCTCATCACCCCCCCTGTTGTTCAAGGAGAACAACATTAGAACAGCCATTGTTCTTGAGCCCGTAGACAAGAGACGGTTCTCATCCCCCCCCTTTGTTCAGAAGAGAACAACCTAGAACAGCCATTGTTCTTCCAGCCGTTCGTCGAGAAACGGTTCTCCTTCCCAAGACGCCACGTCAGGATCATCTTATCCCCCCCCCCTTTGGCTGGAACTCGCCAGCGGACCGAATATTCCTTCAAGTACCTTCCACCGCACCCTAATGAAGTTACGTAAGCCAAGCGTCACCTTTTGAGTATTGATCCCTTATTTGTCAATTATATCCTGTGCTTTAAATGGTTTATCGAACCATCCCATCTCTTTAACTCCATATTTGTTTTACCTTTTTTTGATCCCTTAAATCCTTGGATTAGCCCGAGTCTCCACGACCCTTTCCATTCTGTTTGTCAATATTTTCCGTTTTTGTGTTTTGTTTATAGTTATTATTAATAAAACTCTATTTTATTAATGATAGCAATATTATTATCCTTGAGCTCAGTTCCACTTCTTAAGCATTTTGAAGATACATAATATCGGCCGCCAAGACAGTAAAACGCACTCTAGAGATAATTAAGGAAGTTCCCTCAACGAATAGTGTTATATATAGTATCGTCGGGAGTCATTCTACGACATATATATATATACTATTTAATTTGGTATCAGGTGTGTAAGGTTTAACGCTATATCTTTGCAAACACTGGTCTCAGTCGAGTAAAGCATAGTGTTATTCGTTATAATAATAGAATATAGTAGTTCCCTTTTGTTTTAACGATTGCTATCCCCTTTTTTTTAAACTTAAGAAGCTGGAGTAGCTCAAGGAACGGTTATAATAATTTGTTTTTTTTTTTTGTGATTTTAGTCAGTGGTTATTTAGATTGAGAAACCAAGTACGAATAGGTCAGTGCCCATATTTAGGTAGGCTAATTCTATAGAGGCATAATTCTTGTTGCGAGGAATTTTAGTTGGTTGACTAGTGCGCCCCCAAGTGCAAAGATGACTCAGTTTGAAATCTTTAAAGCGCAAGGAGAATCCTTGGGACTCTCCGGAAAAGAACTAATTGAGTACATTCAAGAGGAGCAAAGAAAAGAAATACAACGAGAAGAAAGAGAAAGAGAGGAACGGATTAGACAAGCTGAGCTTCACCATCAGATTGAATTAGCTCGGATTAAAGCAGAAGTTCAAAGAAAAAAGGTAGAAAAAGAAAGAGAAAGAGAGGAACGGGGAAGAGTAATCCAACGAGAAGAACGAGAAAAAGAAATCCAACGAGAAGAAAGAAGGACGGATTCGCGCCCCTTCCCAGGAAAGCTGACAAAGTTTCCGAGCCCCGTAAAACCCCAAAACTTCTTTCCCCAAAACCAACATCGGGACTCCAAACCTCCCGTTAAGACTTCTCCTCCATTTCTCTTCCCGAAGCGACCAACCATATGCTTCACCTGTGGAGTAGAAAACCACATGAGCTGGAATTGCCCCCAAAATTCTAGGCTTAAAAGCGGACCAGGCAACCAAGTTCGCCAGATTAATGCGACCCCGGCTCCTTCGGTGGTGCAGACCCAAGCAGAAACTTCTCCCCCTCCGTCAGGCCACCAGGTAAATTTTGTTTTTGGTAAAAGTTCATCGGGAACTTTGAAATATGAGGAGGGCAGCGTGGACAGCTGCCGAGTTTTGACTCTCGTCAGGGACACAGGATGTACATGCTTCATCGTGTCCGACGAACTCCTCCCAGTGGCCTCTAACCACAAAAAATTTGCGGTGGTACATGACCAACTTGGGCGGGCGAACAGATTCCCCGTCGCTAGATGTTACCTGCAGTGTCAATATTATAATGGCTGGGCTGAAGTCATTGTAGCACCCATAAAATTCTGTTCCGTACTTATAGGAAAGAGCCCCCAAGTAAGTTTCGACCCTGTGTTTCAGGCCGCCCTTCCTCAAGGCCGAGATAAGAAAGAAGCCCAGGAGCCCGTCCCCATCAGAACCCCGATACCGCCCGATTTCTCGGAGACCCCTAACCAGGACTTTAGGACGGAAAAAGAGGAATGTGATTCACTAAAACCCTTAGGTGATAAGGCCCCAGACAAGGACACGGAGACTGTCCTTGGACCCCAAGAAAAAAAGAAACCCCAACGCGCCCATGGAGATACCTTCGTAGAACTCAACGAAGCATCGGCGCTTGAAGAGGATTGCCCCGCGGAGTCCCTTAAGGTAATCCAGACAGTGTGCATCCAACCTGATGCCGATTACCCTCCTCATTCCCTACCAGGCGAGTCTTTGGAACCCTCTGACCTGGATAGTGACGCGCAGCTGACACCACGTCCGAAGAGCCAGCTACAAGAACTAATTAAATGGAATCACCATTTACCCACCCTATTAGCTCTTTTCGAACAACTGCGCGAAAATGGCCTCACCATTGGCCCCCGCAAATGCCATTTTGCCCACGAACCCATTAAATATTTGGGTTTCAAAATAGGACGAAGCAAGTTAGGTCCCCACGAGAACAAGATTAAGGCAATCGCCGACATGCCCCTCCCGATTACAAAGAAGCCATTAAGATCGTTCCTAGGATCAGCTTCTCCCTATCAGCGATTTGTTCCGAATTTCGCTGCAACTTTGGCCCCCCTATGCCCCCTTCAGGAAAAGAATTTCTCCGATCGTTTACGTTGGAATGATGTCGCTGTTTCCCATTTTAATCAGCTCAAAAATAAGTTCATTTCTGCCCCCATTTTTAAGTTGCCCAACCCGGAAAAATCCTTTGGGGTTAAGACCGACGTGATCAACGAGGGCATTGGAGGTGTACTCCTTCAATACGTGGATGACAGAACGAGTCA
Organism: Ceratothoa steindachneri; assembly: GCA_963969495.1. Lineage (NCBI taxonomy): Eukaryota > Metazoa > Arthropoda > Malacostraca > Isopoda > Cymothoidae > Ceratothoa > Ceratothoa steindachneri. Next base: position 49,448,742 of record OZ018327.1, read on the forward strand.
TCCAGTTGCATATGATAGTCGTCAATTAATACCACGCGGAAAGAGATATGCCACTAGAGAAAAGATAGCTCTATCAATTATCTGGGTCATAGAAAAATTCAAGATGTACTTGATATGTAAAGAATGTCAAATAGGAACCGACCGCCGTCCGTTAGCCTATATTAGGAATTTGAGACACTCAAACGGCCGCATCATGCGCTGGAGTTTACTCTTGCAAGAGTATCGATTTAAAATAAATTATATCAAAGGTTCCGATAACCAGGTCGCTGACGCACTCAGTAGGAATGCGTTACCGAATAGTGTAGAACAATTGTATTCATAGGATTAGTATCTCCATGTAGGTATATACCGTCTTGTACGACTTAATTTAAGATTCTTTTGTAATATAGTTATTTAATGTATGTCTGAATTTTGTAACGCTCAATGTCTAATTTTTTTTTATGTATATATATTTGTTCTTATTAATTTACGTATAAATTATTTTGTCCCGTATGTACTAAGTTTATAACATTTCATTGTTCCATGCCCTTTTTTTTTTATTAAGTTGTATTAAAGGTTATTTTCCCCTGTAATCTAAAGATCAAAATAATCATGTATTGAGGTAATAATACTTAGGTGCAGGAAGATACGGTTGGTACAAGAAAACGAGTTCCCTACAACGGAGCTCTATCGTTGTCCCTTCTCTCTTTTTTTCGAAGTGACAACTTCCCCTGGAATGGAGGGGTGTGATAGAACGAGTTGAATCTGTGTTAAATTCAACTCCTATCCCATATTAGTTAAAACCTCGAGGAGGCCCACGTGCATCTTCGATTCGAGGCTTGGAGTCTTATCAACAGCTGCCGGACGTCAATGTTTAAACAAGGAGGTTATCGTCCCCCCGTTCGCCCCCATACGCCAACCTCGCCAGATCTAGTTAGGCTTATGAACAGATAAGGCATTTTTCTCCGGCCCAGCTGTGCGTTCCCTCGAAGCTTCCACCCCATTCTCCCCCACGCCAAGGAGATTTCCTGGCTATTTATATGGAAACTTTACCACTAAGATCAGATTGGAGATCCAGATTTTCGTCGCGAAACATCACCACGACCCTCTCTCCCTTTGTGCGCCAAGGGACCTCGGCCTCGAGATTCACCATCACTTGTCCAGGAGGACAATATTCCTTGAGTGCCAAAGGTTCGAGCCTTTAGTGACGTCAAGTCCCCAAGGCATTCCCCCCTGCTGTTCAAGGAGAACAGCATTAGAACAGCCATTGTTCGTTTTGAGCCCTTCGCTAAGAAACGGTTCTCATCTCTCCCTGTTGTTCAAGGGAGAACAACATTAGAACAGCCATTGTTCGTTTTGAGCCCTTCGCCAAGAAACGGTTCTCTCCCCCCTCCCTGTTGTTCAAGGGAGAACAACATTAGAACAGCCATTGTTCGTTTTGAGCCCTTCGCCAAGAAACGGTTCTCATCACCCCCCCTGTTGTTCAAGGAGAACAACATTAGAACAGCCATTGTTCTTGAGCCCGTAGACAAGAGACGGTTCTCACCCCCCCCCCTTTGTTCAGAAGAGAACAACCTAGAACAGCCATTGTTCTTCCAGCCGTTCGTCGAGAAACGGTTCTCCTTCCCAAGACGCCACGTCAGGATCATCTTATCCCCCCTCCCTTTGGCTGGAACTCGCCAGCGGACCGAATATTCCTTCAAGTACCTTCCACCGCACCCTAATGAAGTTACGTAAGCCAAGCGTCACCTTTTGAGTATTGATCCCTTATTTGTCAATTATATCCTGTGCTTTAAATGGTTTATCGAACCATCCCACCTCTTTAACTCCATATTTGTTTTACCTTTTTTTGATCCCTTAAATCCTTGGATTAGCCCGAGTCTCCACGACTTTTTCCATTCTGTTTGTCAATATTTTCCGTTTTTGTGTTTTGTTTATAGTTATTATTAATAAAACTCTATTTTATTAATGATAGCAATATTATTATCCTTGAGCTCAGTTCCACTTCTTAAGCATTTTGAAGATACATAATATCGGCCGCCAAGACAGTAAAACGCACTCTAGAGATAATTAAGGAAGTTCCCTCAACGAATAGTGTTATATATAGTATCGTCGGGAGTCATTCTACGACACAGTCCATTCTTTCGGTAATTTCTCTATCCCAGCTCGGAGCTGAAAGAGTTTTGAATCTGGTCCATGGGATAGCTTGACGGTCGGCCCCTTTGAATTTCACCATTATATTGTTAAAATGATGGTCGATCTCCTCAATCGAGGTGCCTTCCAGTGTATTTACCGGTATGGTGCTCAAGTAGTCTTTATAAGCTTCCCAATTAGAACTGTTCAGACATCTAAGTTTGGGTATTTAGACCTATATTGGTGAAGTTGACAACGTAGTTACCTTCTGATATGACCTGATGGTATGTAAGGACCCGGCACTGTCTCTTGGTTGAAAGCAAAGTTGGCGTTAGTCAATACAATATCAGGTGTTGTAGAAGATATTCCTGTTAGGAATGTAGCAAAATCTGGACCTACTCGTAGTACTATGATGCTTCTAATTAGAAGGGTCAGTGTATTCCCCGCTCCATTTAAAGCCGTAGGATATCATACCTCTCTGCAGCGGGCATTAAGGTCTCCAATTAAAATTGTTACAGCGTTTCTACAGAATAGGTGGTTGATAACAGCCTGCCACCACAAGATCAACATAGGTCATTTTGATCTTCACAGACAGGTAAGACTCTCCCAAACCTTGAATTTCTTGGAATTTTATTCCTTTCCTGACAGCAATTACGACGCCATCAAATCTCTCATTAGAGTGGTTGACTATCAGCGCTTCTTAATTGTATATTTTAATATACTCTGTTCGCAAATCGACGCTATGCTCGGAAATAAGGATGATGTCTGAGTCCAGGTTCCTTATAATCTCGTTCTATCTTCTTTTTTTGTATGTATACCTGTTGACATTGAGGAAGAAGATTTTCAACTTACTTATATATTTAATTTGATTGTCCATGATTTTGAGTTCTTATGTGGTTGTTTACGTTTATTCCCGTTTTCAACTGGTGGTGATTTTTTCCTTCCGTTTCTCTTTCTTTCGAAAACCTCGTGTGTGGTTATCACTATTATTCTTTGTTTTAGAGTCGCTGACAAGTTATCTTCATTTATGTCCGCTTCATAATCATACTTATACTTCCCTTTCATGATCCCTGAGATGATGGCAGATGTTTTCGATATTTTAAGTAATGGTGCGTGGGGCGAGCCTTATATCCTCATGCTTATTTCATCAGTTGTTTTGTAGGTTTTCGATGCTTCAGTATTATCCATTGGGACGGTCTCGTCTTTATTCTCAATTTGCGGTGAAACAGTGGCAATTCCTTCTTCATTAGTGGAGCTTGATTCCGTCTGGATGGCACTAGGTGTCATCGTTTGAGGTCTATTGAGGCGTGGGTCTCTAGATGAGGAGCAAGTTCTTGGGGTAGCGTCTTGCATTGTTTTGAGTTGGGCCTCGAACAACTCTCCTGACGGAGGATTGTCCGGAAACCACATCGGCTTGAGCCCGTTGTGAATCAACATTTTGTTCAATTCCTTAGCGTAACTACCTAGTTTGATTACATTTGCAAAATGCGCGTGTAGGATGCACATTACTAAATCTGGTCTCATTTCTGGGTCTATGTTCAGGAGCGTCTTATTCTGCTTGTCCGTTTTAGCTGCTTGTGCGTATGTTGTGGTAGCCTTCTTATTTTTGTCCTATATAGCCTGCTTTTTCTTGTCTGCAACTATGGATTTCTTTAGCGGACAGGCCATGAATAGGGTACGGTTTTGGTTTCCACAGTTGACACATTTTTTCCTGAAGGCTCTTACACTATTTCCCTGTGTGATCTTTACGGCGCATTCAGAACATAGTTTACCCTCGAGGGGTTACTCCTTTGAAGTGTGTTTCTCTAGGGCGTAACCCAAGAAGCACACCTGGACCGGAAAGAACACCTCACCTTATATGCAGTATGCAGAGACTTTGGAGTTGAACATCACTAGTCCATTTTCGCAAGCTTTGTTCATCATCTCAGTTGCTTGAAATGTAACTTTAAAAATGTGACTATACTCCACTCCTTCGCGGTTTTTAAATTTTTACACTTCTTCTATCTGGGCCCAAACTTGCTTGGACTCAATTTCATGTTGCATTCCCTGTATAGAGTGCGAACCGACGTAAGGGTCTATGCATCGACAGACGATCGATCGCTGAGCTGCAACTTGAGGGGGCACCTTAGGAGCGAGGCCGATCTTCTCGAATTCTTCTGTGGACATCGTACTCAGTAACTTGTCAATATCCTGGGTCATGTCGCATATGGCTAGATAACCATACGTTTGTTCTTTGACTCGGCAAATTGCAATCTCTAGTTTTGAAAAAGGAAGTTCAATGACTTTTTTCCTTGTAAGCTTCTGACAGCGCTTAATCACAATGAGAGGAATGCGCCTTTTCGCCATAGGGGTTGTCCATGACGGTTCCAAGGCGGTGGTTTCCTCTGCGATCCTAATTAGCCCTTATTGCTGGGCTTCGACCTAATACTATTCACCTAGTTCTCCTTTATCTGCTCTATCTATAATCGTGTCTAACAGGGTCCACCTACCTGTCTTGACCACTCCACCCCAGACTGGGATCCCCACCATAGCGCCCCCTATAGGGCTTTCTTCGGGGTTTTAGACACTTCAGAGACACATACGACATCTACAAAGCCTGGATAGCAGAAAAGTTATCAGAACTCGTTATGTACTGCTGTGGTAAGAAAAAGATCAATTTCTTCAGCTGGTGATCTGAGCAAAAGTCTTAGGAGTGCGTTCGCGCGTGCGTGATCGCACGTGTGGTATTGGTATTCGTGGACTAAGTTGTGGGATTTCAGAGCAGAATAAAATTTTTTACCCACAATCCGCTGGCAGCAGTAGAAAATCTCTTGTAGTTTTCCTCCTTTTCTTATGCAGGGGCAGGTATCCAGCAACGAAAGCAGTCATTCGGAAAATGATTATTATTATGATTAAGTTAAAGTGGGTGCATGCAGGGGAGGATGATAGGGTGTGTGGATAGATAGAGAAAATAGACCAGGGGAGAAAAGAGAAAGAAGTCTGGTAGGGTGCAAAGAGATGCTAGAGCCTGGTGATCAGGCCTATCACTTTTATTATTTTTTGTAGCGTGTATTCTATGTTGTTTCTGTTTATTTTTTATAATTATTTATGGCTTTCAAGCCATTTGTCTTCATAACTTTAGTTTAGTTTTGTGTGTGATATGCATTGCTTATTTGTTTATGTTGTTTAATACTTTTAAGTGCGTGCTTAATGTTTTGGTATTCTTTGTATGCGTGTGTGTTTTAGTTTATTTGTTTTTTTATAGTCGGTAGGGTTCTCGTCGTAATTGGGGTTTTTTCTCTATCTTGGTTTGCAGTTGTCTTCTTCCGTGAGTTTTTGTCATAGTTGTGAATTTTTTCTTTAGATCGGTTGTTTTCTTAGGTTCTTAGGTTACACATCTCATCATGCGTAGAATGGGACTTCGTCCCTGCGAGCTACTCGGTTCGTGGAGCTGGGAAATCTGGCGCAACAGTCTGCTCTTCTGTTCTGGTTAATCATCTGAGTAATTTCTTCCCTCAGTTCCCGATTAACCAGATCCTGCATTTTTTGGGTCCGTTCTTCGATCACTTTGTTAATGGGAATTATCCCTGCCTCTCTGTGCAGGTCTTGTTGCCGTCTTCTTTCTTGCCAGCGTGTACCTGGATACATGGCCTTTTGTGACTCTAATCAAGATTTGGACAACCTTATGAGCGCAAACTCGAGGAAGAAGTTAGAAGAGATGGCCCTCATACCACGTATTCCTCCACATGTATCGGCCAAGAGATCGATTATTTGCCCACGTATCGACCCCTACGTTGGTACCCACTCTGCGCGAGGAGATAAAACAAGAAGTTAAAGTGAAGCAAGCTTAGGCAAAAATTGATGATGCAATTAAGTTTAAGAACCGTAAAGGAGAAGAACACACCCATGTGTTTAAAGCAATCTTTCAAATTATTAGATGGCAACGAAGGCGGCGGAAAATAAATCGGTCCTATTTAATTCAAAAGTCTCCGCCAGCTGCATTGAGCGAGAGGTATTCGTGCTGATGCAGATAGGCTTCTCTTGCTATGTCCTCTAAAAGAATGCGACTAAGAACTGTCAGGCTACAGACAAAATCTGTTCTGAGTGCTCAGAATCTGGCCACAAGTGAAGATAGTGTAGTAGCTCCAATAACAAGTGCATTAATTGTGGCAATTCTCATTGTACTCTATCAATAGATTACCCAATAAAGACGGCCTTGATAAGGGACAAAAAGAAGACCTTGATCGAGGAGAGAAAAGAAGAAAAACTCCTTGATATGCACAAGCGACAAAAGTTTTCGAAAAGAAGACCACGATTTAAATAGACCAGAACATGAGACCAGATCTTATTATGTGTATATTACATGCACACTTCGTGAATATAACGAACCCTGGCAGTTATCCGACGGAACTAAATAAGATGCTGGTACAGAATGGACTGGAGCCGATGTGGTTTCCAGATAACTGCCCTTAGGAGACCTATTTGAGGCCCAATTAAAGACTTTCAAAGAGCCTGAGGCAAAGCCCGGTTCTATCTCTCTTGACCCGCGTTTGTGCAAGAAAGAACGTGCCGTAAATGTTGACTTGCATATGGAGACCAGTAACCAACCGGACGAGACTTTGCCAAAAAAGGATGAGGTTGAACCTGTTGCATTAACATCTACCTCTGCTACGCCAATCAATCAGACTGTCCGCGATCTGTGCATGAAAATCTACAGCTCCCATTCTGTTCCTATACAGAAGAAAGCAAATGTTAATGAACTAATAGAAGGAGTAACTAAAGGCAGGTATAAATGGGACTTTAATGCGGATGTTACAAAAGAATAGCTCCTAAAAGCTTTCAAAAAAGGAGAGATAGAAATATGTCCCGAATCCTGTTTAATCATAACTAGGAGCAATACAGGGAAAAGAGATCTGGTAGGGTAAGGTCACCAGCCAGAAATGAAGGGACTAAAGTTAAACAAACGAATATCAATTAACCATGGCTATCTCTACCAAACTCGTCAGGAACCTTAATATCTTCTCACTGAATTTTAACGGATGAAAGAACAAAAACAGAATATAAAATGACATCATTAGAAACGCTGATCTCGACAACTCGCTTATTTCTGAGCATAGATTAAACTACAACATCGAGGGTATAAAAATATATATAACTACAAGTATTAATGGCTAGCCACTCAAAGGAAAGATTCGACGGGGTTGTAATTTCCATTAGAAAAGGCATTAGATTTAAAGAGATACGGGACTTAGAGGAATGGTATTTGGCGGTGAAGATCCCTATGACATATGACGACCTGGTGGTTGAAGTCGAGTTTCAATCACCCTGGCGCCCGTATCTGCCGATTCACAACTTTTTTTGACTCTTTAGGAGAGAGGCCTTAACGATACTAGTCGGAGATTTGAATGCCCAGTGCAGGGAAGCCCGCTATACGAGGGTTTTTAACGGAGCTGGTAATTCACTGAGGCTCTTAATCGATAGAAGTGTTGTGCAAAGAGAATGGCCAGATTTCTCTTCATTCCATGCGGCAAGATCATCGACCACACTGGATATTGTGTTAACAAATCAAAACATTTCTCTTAACCTTGTTACTCTCCCATGCCCTTTCATACCGTCAGATCATATAAGTATGATCACCCATATCTCTACTTTTCCAATACAAGTGCAAATTCATACACAAAGATGCCTATCAAGAGTTACCTGGGAAATATACTGAAAACACCCGCGCCAAGTGCATATTAAACAACTCGATGCTGCTTCCCTAGAAGAGATTGACGAGAAACTCTATATTCGCACCTCGCAAATTTAGAAGCTGACCGCCTGGCTATCCCCTGGACGGAACATAAAATTCTTCCATCTCAAAGGTGGGACGTAAACATACAACAGAAAATGGATCAGCTTGAAGCAATCGTTTTCTTTATAAATATCCATGGGATCACGGTACAACGGTACCAGGAACCGCGAGAATTTAGGAACGAGATCAGGCAACTCAGAATTGAGGGATCGAGAGAACAGTAAGAGTCAAATAAAGAGACTGAGAAGCACTCTTCGTAAGAACACCATAAGCATCAAGGTCAACGGCATAGAATATACGGAAACCATGATATCGAGAGGGAATTTAGGCTGTACTAGCAAAACCGCTTTCGTAGTAGCGATGAGGTTAACAAGTAATTTGATGTGAGGTATGAAGAAGAATTTCTAATTAGACTCCAAGAACTTGGTGCCGACCTTACGCCACATTACTTTGTGGACAGAACCCGCATTGCACGTGAAGAAGGTATACCATTCACGCACGAAGAGTACGAGTGAGCCCTCAAAAGCTTTAAGCAAATAATGCTAGGCATAACTGGCTCAATGTTGGCTATTATTCTTACCAATTTAAAAGAGCCCGCATGATCTTTATTCTGAAAACTGGAAAACCGAAAAAGGAAATCAGTAGCTATAGGCATATTTTCTTGCTGGAGTTTATGAGCAAGTTGTTAGAAACTCACAACTTCCAACAGCATGAGTTCAGGGGGAAATTTGGTACAGAAACGGCTCTGGTATTAATTACGAAGAGAATAACAATCGGAAAAACTACGAATGTTAATGTCGATGTCGTACTTCGCGACGTGGCCTCGGCATTCAACAAGGTATGGCTACCGGGTCTGAAAAGCCAACGAAATTAACTAGCCGTGGATGGGAACCTAACCAAGATTCTATGCGACTATCTGGAGGATCGAGAAGCAGTCGTGAAGATAAATGGTTTAGAAGGTGTAGCCTTTAATCTGGAGGCTGGGGTATCTCAAGGGGGCTGTCTCAGTCCCACTCTCTATTCAGTTTATACTGGGAATTTACCACATCCCGTTCAAGACATCGCTGAGTATATACAACTAGCAGATGATATCCTTCAGGTCATTAGCAGTGTTTATAAAAATCATAACGACATTGCTATCAGGACTGGGAGAAAATTTAATATCAATAACTTTAAAAAAACGAATAAGATAAAGACCAATGTCCAAAAGTTCAAAGTGATACCAATTGGCCCTCGGAAAAATTCGGACGTACTAGTACAAGATGAGCTCTATGAGTACTCAATGGAAGGCTGAGTTCTAAGCCTAAAGATAACGTCGGATGGGTACAGGGGCATTACCTACAGAAGATCACCTTTGGTACGAAAACGTTACAGAGCTTCTATCGATTCAGACATCTCTCGGTGAGCAACAAAAGGAAACTCTATGTGCTGTTGGTGAGACCACTTCTCTTGTACCCAGCTATACCCCTTAATACCCTGAGCAAATATGTTATAAAGGAGGCTCAAGTTATTCAAAACAAGGCAATCAGGTTTATCACCAACGTGTCACTGCTTGACTACATTCCTTCGATAATACTACACGAGGCGACGGATTTTTAGCCAATGAATATCACCCTAAATAGACGAGCACGGAATATTTGGCAAAAAATCTATGCTAATATACCAGATGAGGTGCGGAACCCGATTAGAATACTTGATGTAGATGTACTGAATCTAAGGTTCAGGCAAGCATTTAAAAGCAGACAAATAATATCTCGACAAAAAAATTCAACTGATCTATTGAGAAACTTACCAGAAGATTAAAACCTATATCAACTCAAATTGACAGTACAATATTAAATGATGAGAATAATGAAAACCAAAAATGCTTTGTTTCATGTAAATAAAGATATCAAATTGATTATAAAGGGTCCCAAGTGGACATCTAAAATTAAAAAGAATAAAAACAAATAAAAGATCCGAAGTGGTCCCCCCCCAAATAAATAAAATAATATATATATATATATATATATATATATATATATATATATATATATAATATAATATAAAAGTTTCGAAGTGGACAAAACATAAATAAATAAAATAAAATAAAACTAAATAAATAAAATAAAAGATCTGAAACGGAAACATAAAATTTCAACTAAAGTCAATCGACTATAGAGAGACCTGTCTTTTTTCAAAAGCTTGAATGCTGCACAAACAAACAAAGCAACAATAACTACGGATAAATAAAAATGCAAATGACTGACGTTGCCCTACAACCTGACACAACTACCCTCCCTCTAGTATACACCTATTCAACATATTCTCTCTACTCTATTTACACATTTTCTACCTTTTTCAATCGTTTATTGATTGGGAGAGAAATAAGAGATTTAAGTAATTATATCAGACATCTCATAATGGAAAAGTCAAGAGAGCAGTGGCATCATTAATTCGCTAACATTGACGCTGAAGGTGACCCTAAAAAATTATGGAGCCAACTGAATAGAATACGAGTCTCTCCACCCAAGAATCGTATAAAAATCCAAGCAAAAGGCATTGAATACACGGAAGACCAGAACATCGAACGCTAATTTAGAGATTATTGGCAAAACCGTATTCGCATTAGTGAAAAAGAGAACGAATTCTTCGATGAACGACATAGGGAGCATGTTCTCTCAAATCTTCGAGAATTAGGGGCTGACCTCAGACCTCATCCTTTTTTTGACAGAACGCGGCTTGCAAGAAAAGAAGGTACACCATTCTCAAACGAGGAATACGAAATAGCCCTGAAGAGCTTTAAACAAAAGGCACCAGAGATAAATGGCATCAGCAAAATGCATTTACTTAACGCCACCAATAACTTTAATCAGGTCCTTCTCGAGGTATTTAATGCCTGCCTCAATGTTGGCTACTTTCTGGACCACTTGAAAAAAGCAAGGATGATATTTATATTAAAGCTTTTCAAACTTCTGGAAAAGCTTCTAAACAGACTTAGGACTTTTCTGAAACTCAACAACCTATATAATATCTAACAACACGGCTTCTGGAGTAAACTTAGCACCGAATCGGCTCTAGCTATGATCAAGGAAAAGATAGCTATTGGAAAGGGCAGAAATGGCAACGTCAACGTTGTACTTCGAGACTTGGCTTCAGCCTTCGAAAAGCTGTGGCTACCGGGGCTGAAAAAGAAAATAGGTGAACTGAGTATAAAGCAAAACCTAACGAAGATACTCTGTTAATACCTGAAAGATTGGGAGGCAGTCGTGTGAGTTAGTGACATCCAAGGGGAGCTTTTCATCCTGAAAGCAGGAGTGTCACAATGATGTTGCCTCAGCCCTACTCTATACGCGGTATATACCGGAAACCTGCCTTACCCTGACCAAGACCTCACTCAATATGTCCAGTTGGCGGACGTCACAAACAGGACAAGCTGGGAGATAGGGATTATCAACAATTTCAAAATATTAAACAATACTAGAACTAATGTTCAGAAATTTTAAACAGCGCACGTGTTAGTGCAGCACGAGCCTTATGATTATTCGTGAAAAGGTCTTGTACTTGGATTGAAATTGACCTCAAATGGTTACAATGCCCATTACGAAGATAAGGTTGCCGAGGCTACAAGGAAAGTACCAGCCCTTTATCGCTTCAAACGACGATTAATAAAGAAAAAGAGGAAACTGTACATGTTGTTAATAAGACCAAACATCCTGTATTCTGCCATCCCACTCCATACTCTGAGCAAGTCTGTCATCAGAAAAGCACAAGTGGTACATAATAAGGCAACTCGCCTTATAACAAATGTAAGTAACACTGTGGGACCGCATCCCTTCAGAAATCTTGCAAGAAATGGTGGATATTGTACCCATCAACGTCACCCTAAACAGACGAGAAAGAAACCTATGGCAAAAGATCTATCAAGTTATCCCTGCTGAAGTACTTAACCCTATCAGAATACTCAATGAATAATTATCTAACTTGACCTTTAAACGATCCTTTAACTGTAGGCAACTTCTCGCATTGCAGGAGACTGAACCATTTTATGGATAAACCTAACAGAATAAACAATATATAATAAAGAAAACAAAAAGACAAGCTAAAAAAAAAAGATCTGAAGTGTACGCAATTTACAGAAATGAATAACTTAAAATTCTAAAAATATCCGACTTGGACAACTTCAGTAAAATAAAATAAACAATCTATTAACTTAAAGATCTGAATCAGACAAAAAAGATTCGAAGTGAAAAAACTTATAATAAAAGTAAGAAATAAGAGTAGAGAAAAACAAGTAATAAATTCTAGTAAATATGAAAATAACAACCGATCTAAATGAAGATAGAAGTGTAACATCAAGTCTTAGAATTATTAAGAGGAATCATAAATCTTATGACAAAGGCTTGAATGCTTAATAACTAAAAGACAGAAAAATGTATTACGTCAAATAAACATTTACTGAAGTAGCCAGACAACCTGGTACACATACCCGACTACTAAATAAACATCTTTTCTATCTATTTTCTATGTGCTATCCACACACCTTCTATGTTTTACGATCGTTTATCGTTGAAAGGGGAGAGTACAGAAAGAGTTATCATTTTAATTCAAGAAGTAAAGTTATCATTACTTTCGTCATTTCGAGGCTTATTCCAGCTAATTTCCAAAGAATAACGAGTCTAGCTATATATATTTTACTTTATCCCAAGGAAGCTCGCTGATCACATAACCCAGCCTACGAAACTAAGAGAGAGAATTCGTTACCCACTGACCCTATAACTAGTGACCCCTCTACGTCGAACGAAACGTAATCATACAACAAAATGGATTTACTAGGAGACGCATCAAGCCATCAACAAGCTGCTCAATTTCTAGATCCTGACTTCAATGAAGCAGCAGTGGTGGGATTTAAAATTGTGGAAGCACAATTCCACATCTCAAGGATAATTCCGAAGTTATCAAAGTCTACCATATCTTTGCTGCATTACCTCCCGAGAGAATCGATCTACATCTAGCTGCGTTCCTTTCTTCGGACGACTAATCTCTCCTTCGGAGAGAAGTACAAAGGGTTCAAGAATTAATAATACCATAATAATGTAAAAAATCCCTGTGTAAATAAGTTTAATAGTATATATTCAGTGCCTATTTAGTTTTAAAAATGAAAAGTGTAAATAGTGAAAAATCAAGGGTGCAGCAATTTTGGGTTTGTAAAAAAAATTCGTGAAGACATCAATAGAAAGTAAATTCTGCTTAATTAGGGAAATTAATGTGGTGCCTACACGCAAAGTAAGGTACATAAAAGAAGTTTAGCTCGCGACGAGAAACGGCAGATACTTTATGCGGAACGCTTCAATCAATTTTGTTAAATCGCTTGGCATAACAAGCTTACATACAGTGAACGGGTCAACTTACAAGAGCATAAAGTGTGGGATGAGGACATCGGAAATAATCTAGTTGTTAAAAAGTGTCAAACAATTAAAATTAAAAGTGAAATTCGGAAGAATAAATATAAATACATAAATAATAAGAAGTTATATTAATGTGAATAAGAAATAATAATAGTAAAAACCAGTGTATAATATAAATACATAAATAATAAGAAGTTATATTAATGTGATTAATAAATAATAATAGTTAAAACCACTGCATATCAACTAATTAGTAGCAATGATATAAACAAGTGAACATAAGCTAATTAATAAGTAGCGATAACTAAAAGTGTAATTATATAGTAATAATTAAGAACAAGTGTAATATAACAACAAAGGTAGAAGCGAGTAATTAAATAAGAATAGATAAATAAACAATGATAACTGTAAGTGTATTAGATTAAAATAATTAAAAATATCATACGTAACAGAAATTAAAGTGCGCAATAATGAACAAAAATCAACCAAACATTTTCATAGCAAACTAATGTAATAATTTAAATACAAAACCCTATTAGTGGGTAAAAACAAATTTTAACAATTTTTTTTAAGAAAAAGCTGAACTCCTGCGTTTCATGCTCCAGGAGAACCCACTTTATGTACCTATGCCTTCTACTAAATCCTTGTCCCTCTCAGCGCTAATTTTTACTCTTTCAACATTATGACTATAACATTGTATAAATTATTCTATATTTTATATTAATATCTTGTACTCTTTCCAATAAATATACCATAATAATAAAAAAAAGAGTAAAATTCAAGAAGTTAGAAACGGCAAAGAACACTACACCTAAGACGCAACAAGAACTAGAACACAACTACAAGAAGACATGGAAAACAGAAACAACGCTCTAAAAATACTCACTCTGAATCTGAATGGATAGATTGGAAAGTCTATTCTTTACGGCAACATCTTCCAGAAAGAAGACCCAGACATCATTCTCATATCAGAACATGGAATCAACACAAACAATGACATTATAAAAATACACAACTACACAATTATACCAAAAAATCACACACAAAAAAGATACGATTGCTGGGCCATCACTATTAAGAAAAACATTGAATTCAAAACGCTCCCGGACTTATACGAATCATTCATGGCTGTCGAAAGAAGACAATACCTGCCGATCAACAACTTTTACACTTTTTTCGGGCACAAAAGGCTAGCGTTGCTACGCGGAGATCTAAACGCCTGTTGCCGTGCATCTGGCTAGAGGCGCGTCGACCCAAGGGGACGAAACCTGGAGCTACAATTTGAGAGAAATAAGCTCCAGAGAGTTGGACCAGACTTTCCAACTTACCTAACACAGTGTTCCGTGACAAAACTGGACATTGTGTTGGCAAATCCAGAATTCCTCTTCAACATAGCCAACGCCCCACGACCTGTTATTCCGAGCGATCATATCCCAATTATGACCACCATTTCGCTTGCGCTAATGCTCAAGTCCGTCGCACTTAGGAAAAGTTACGCGAAAGCTAACTGAGAGCAGTACAGAGAAATGATCAGGACCTACCAGCCAGCTGACCTAGATGACGCTAACCTTGAGGAAATTGATGAGGAGATCGACAAGATCACTAATCTTCTCATCCAAGCTGACGAAAGATGCGTCCCCAGAGTCTCGTACAAAATGCTCCCACAACCTGGGTGGACGGAAGAAATGAGGGATATCGCTAGGGAACACAGGGAGATTTATGAGAAAGTCAGCCAGACAGGCCCGAACCGGGAAAGGGCAGCCTGAATATGTAAAACGGCTAAGCGAGGAACTAAAAGACATAATCCTCGAGAAACAGAAGGAAATCTGAGACAATATCATAGGCTGACTAGACAGGGAGAGAAATCTTGTAAGTTTTTGGAACAGCGTCCGAAGACTTAGGGGCTTGCTTCCCAGGCCAGGGATAAAAATAAAGGAAGGCGATATCTTTATAGAAGATCCGGACTCTCTTGAAAAGAGATTCAGAAGACATTGGAAATAGGTCTTTGCAACTTCACCTGAGGAGAACGACGATTTCTACCAGGACTTCGAATAACGACTGATCGACGACCTCGAAACGATGATACATAGGACCGACCCACAACCGCAAGTGTCTAGAGAAAGAGAGATGGTTGACCACGGGTGCCCTATCACGGTTAACGAGACTATGAACACCATAAGGTCATTCAAACAAAGGGCACCCGGCTGGTCTGTGCTCACCAAGAACAACCTGGTGAATGCCCCACGGCAAATGATTCAGGGCAGGGGAAACACCATGAATGCATCCCTGAATACAGGCTACTTTCCTGATGGGTATAAGGTGGCAAAATCATCTTTATCCTGAAGAAGAAACAAGCCTCAGACCAAGTGGCTAACTATCGCCCAATCTCTCGCCTAGAATTTTCTGGCAAGATCTTTGAGAAGATTATAGCCGACAGGCTACAAAATCAGCTAGATGAGTTAGGAGCGCACAACCCACAACAACATGGGTTGAAACCAAAAAGTGGCAAGGAAACGGCCCTGGCGCTCCTAACTGAAAAGATCGCGCACTAAACTCTATATAGACGGAGAAAGCTCAGAATCTTGAATGAGAAAAAATATATATGGATACGGTGTTAGTATTATTGCTATTGGAAGCTTCTAATATCTACTGAATTCCCAACACGACAAAATAAGCGAGATCAAACCAATTAATATAGTTCTTGTAAACATCTATGACAGTGAAGAAAAGTGGTTCACAAAATACGAGAAGAGATCAACACTTTCCTAAAAAACAAGAGAGATATTCGAAGCGAACAAGACTCCTTAGATGCATGAGCAAGATATAAAACGCAGACGAAGAAGCTTTCCATGGATGAAAGCTAAGAAAATAAAGAAAATGAACTTGATATGAACCCAATATGAGACACAAAACCCCGAGCGATACACTCCGCATAGCCACACCTATCTGAACAAAGACAAACTTCCGAATATGAGGCAAATAGCAATGAAGAAACTAATCCCAAAAATCTTAAATACCAAAGTAAGTAAACAATTAAACAGGAATAAAAGAAACAATAATTTAAAACCCAATACACAAAATCTAACCAAGCCAACACTCAACAAGCACAACAAAGAATAAATGAAACAGACCTAAGATTGAAACATATTCCACAAAAGTTAAACGAACAAACAACTAGCAAGCACATAACAAACAGATAATGTAAACGGACAAGTACAAGACCAATCATCTTTAAATACACAATATAACACATCTAAAAGTAAACATGCAAATTATACCCGATAAGTTAAAGAGATGTGTCGGACCTCCAGGTATCTAGATATCACTCGGCAAATCTACTAGTTTTCTCTACTTATATTAGCACTTTAATTTAATACAAATAAATCGGTATTTCCAGTGCTGATAGGTTATTGAACGAGTATTAATAAGATTTTAACATTCTAGGGTAAATTACTTCTTGAAAAAGATGTCGGTTAATATTTTTCAATTCTCTAAATATATTGACAAATCTACTAAAATTAACATTATAAATATTCGCTAAATCTGTTTCGATAGAGAGAGCCTTTATACCAAGGTTTTTTTCGATAAACTTCAGGTTTTAATGAATATATTAGGTACCACATATTTAATCTTTTACTCTTCAAAACAAATTTTTCTAAGTAGCTCAACTTTGTATTACAGATATTGTATTCAACAAGGAAATCTTTTTCTGACAAAAATATAGCCTTCTTATCGGGAAATCGTTATCTACTATTTATTCTATTTAACCTATTCATTAAATAATTTTAAAAAATCGCTACTCAACAATCTCAAACTTAGCACAAAATTTCATGTTTTACCAATGTACTCTATGTAGATGCCGTAATTTTCAATATGTCCATTAAAACCCAGACTAGTTTAATAAATTTGTAACCAGTTAGACAACCTCTATCTGACCAAAGAATTGAAAGTAGTATAGGATAAAAACAATTTTATAAAATTAATGATTTAAAAATCTTAAGCATTAACGATAAAACATGTTATTATTGTGTAACGTACAACTACAAATTATAACTTCTATATTAACTTTTTTCATGTCACTCTGTCAAAATTAAAAAATGGGCAATATCTGTTTTAATTACACATACATACAATGTGCATACAAATTGAGAGCAAAAAGAATTATTTCTTGTTTCCATATTTTACATTGTTCGATGGATTAAACACGATTAAGTATCTCAAACTGATACCTTATCAATATCTTTTAACCATCTGAAACTCTTTCTCTTTTAGTAATCATTAAGCAGCTTCAGGTATATAATTGCAATCGTGTAAAGAAACAAGAATTTTTATTCTATTTTGGGGAGAAGGGGGAAGAAGAGGTAATTAATTATGCGCATATATGCACACAGGGGTGATTTTGTAGGGCAAGTAATGCATCAAATTTTTTTTAATCATGTCAAAAATAGATCTCACTTCTGACCAAATAGTTGACTATTTTAGCCATTTTAATTAAAAAATATTATTGAATCCTACTCAATTAAAATAGATTTAAATTTCAATCTTTCAGAAGGTTAGCTTGAGTTCAGATATCTAGAGCTTTTTTCTCGCTTTGCATCCATTTAGTTCTTGAACATCACCAGTTCCTGGTGATATTTTTGAGTTCAAATCTTCGTTAATCTTCTTATCAAGTTCATAAGGCATTTTCTGAGATTTTGTAGCAAAGCTCGAATGATAGTGTATCTTCTCTTGGTCTTTTAAGAGGTCTTCTGGCAGTTCTTTCCATTGCTGCAAAGCTCATCGTCTACTAGAATGGTTTTATAGGGGTTTGGACAGCATATGATGAACAATTTCTACTTGTGGTGATGGTTTGCTATATAGAAGTTGAAATTCAAGAAGGACAGATCATCCTTGAAAATCTTTATTTTTAGTCATAAAACTTATTTAACCGATATTGAGTGCATAATATAAATATATTACGGCTTAAGCATAAGAAACTTTGATTAAATTCTGATATTAGAAAACGTAACATTTTATTCACTACGCACCATTTTTTAAAATACTAAGAAATCAAAACTCTTACAAAATAATCAAAATAAATATATATATGATAAATTATATGATAAATTTTCAAAAGTTTATTTAAATATTTAAGTCTACGAGGGATGCTTTAGAATTTTTTTTAATCGGTTGGATTTTTCCCTCCGATCTGCAAACATATATGGTGCATTTATTTCTGAGTAAGGACCCACCGATTTACTTTGATTTTGAACAAAGAGTATGTAAATCTGTTGGCAGGCACCGAAAATTCGACTCAAATCGCAAATAAATCCTTCCGGTAAATAATAAAGAAGGCAGAATATGAAGAAAATAGAGAGAGGCTACTCTTAGAAGGATTGAGAAGAGCCTAAGGAACATCATATCGCAAAAAGAAACTCAGTGATTGACGAAATTGAATAAGTGCAATTATAGGGAGAATTAACTGTTGAAAATCAATTTATATGTTTCTAAGATTGGGGTTTGAAGAAGGTAGAATTCATTGGACACATTAAAAAGACATAATTGAGGTCTAACGAGGCTATATCACCTCTGAGTCATTGGAACTGCCAAAAGCAATTGATCATTTTAATAGTATAGGGAGACACTACTACGTTGCAGTGTCAACCTACCTTTAGAAGAAGCGGATGCTATTATAATTTGCATGCTTTAATCATTTTCCTTTGCTATTTAAATGCAGTCTTTTCAGTTTTACTCAATTCACCCCTTCTGGACGAAAATCCTTAGTTTAATTCCAAGATTCCAATCATTAAAGCTGTATTATATAACTCGCAATAAAGTTTATGGGTTTAATCTCAAATTCTATTTCCAACAAAAAAGAATCATCTTTAATCAGTGAATCAAAAATATGTAAATTCAATTTTGATAGATTTCTCTTATGTTTCGTGAACAGATTTCTTCGTTATAATGCTAGGGATTTGATGAGGTTCTAGAGAGCCTGCAATTGAATATAGCAGTTGAATTAGATGGTTGTTAAAAGAAATAGAATTTTATAACTGACTTTCAAGAGATGCACTTTATGTTTCTATGGTCTAACTACATTTTTTTTACGTTTATTTTAAAGGAACATATTTTTGTAAGCATAAACCTTCTACATAATGGAATCCTGTATGAAATTATCCAATAACGTGCAGCCATGTGATTGAGTAGGTCATTTAGCTTTTCAAATGTATTTATGATTAAGTTTTATATATAATCCTTCATCCTATTTATGTAAGGGAAGGTCATACACCTTGGTTAACAAATGTGGTCCTCATTAGGAGGAGGATATTCAAAGAGACTTTATATCCAACCGAGTTTACGTTAGTTATCTCAATAAAATGAACTTTTGTTTCTCGCTTTACAAACTTCCTTCCGTAAGCAGAAATACCCAGCTGAATCGCAATGTATCTTAGTAAAACCGTTAAAGTTTTAGCTTCCGTTTGCTGAAAGTATAAACAAATATATAATGACTTACCGAGTGAAATCATTCTCATCACTGAATCTAATTTTTTCAGAAAATAATTTGAGGAGCTAACTTTTATAATCCTTATTGAGCCAGAACCGACACTAATTAATTTTTTGACTGGTTAGTAGTTTTTGTTCACAGTAGTTAAATATCGATAAGACATATCTTTTCCTTCCCTGACTTTACATTTCGTACGGTAGTTATTTCAATTGAAAATTGAGGGTCCGGTTCTATGTATATATAAAAATTATAATCAGTAAGTCTACCAGGCATCGCCACCTGACATTCATTTTGACGCTAAATGAGACACCAAAAAGATATTTTTTCTTCATTTTTGTTCCTTGTAAATAAAGAAGTATCTCTAAAACGTTTAGGCAGAAGTGGATGTTCAACATGTTATCCAATATTTAAATGACGTAGAGTCAAGACGTCCTTATCAAAAAGATTCTAAGAGTGGTGCTGTACTTAAACTAATAGCAAAGTTTTTTACAAAAAGAAGAAGCATTGTATCCCCAAAAGGCAAAGAAAACCAATAAAATCAATTGTACCAATGCTTTTGAATACTGTGATAGAACGGTCTGAGGCCGCTTAAATTCAGCCGCTATCACATGTTAGAAACACATGCTACCCACGTGCATCTGCGAAAGGAAGCAAAGCGCGTTATCGCCCACCATAGCAAATATTTAATCAAGGAGGTTCACTCCCAGGTTTCACCTACATACGTCGATCTTGCCAGATTGAGTTAGGCTTATTAAGGGATAAGGTATTTTCCCAGGAACGACCGGAGCATTCACCCGAAGTCCCCGACTCAATTAACCCCTACACCATGGAGATGGCTTTGGGTACTTATACAATAGCTTTCCCAAATTGAAGCAGATCTCGATTATCTTCGCGAGGCATTACGCCGATCCGGTCTCCCTTGTGCACCTAAGAATTCTTTACTTCGAGAACACCCTTATTGTCCAGAAGAGGACAAGATCCCTTGATGGCCTAGGTTCGTGCCTTCAAGACACGAAGTCAACAAGGCCCCCCCTGTTGTTCGGAAAAAGAACAACGTTAGAACAGCCATTGTTCTTTGAGCCCATTTGACAAGAGACAGTTCTTACCCCACCCCCTGTTGTTCAGAAAGAGAACAAAGTTAGAACAGCCATTGTTATTTGAGCCCGTTCGTGAAGAAACGGTTCTCGTCCTTGACATCACGTCCGGATAATTTAATTCCCCCGTTTTTAACAATCTTCAAGAGAACGCTTGGTTCCAACAATAACCTCCATTGTTCATCTAGAAAATCTCCGAATAATGTCACAAAGATCACTCGTAATTCCGAGCCCCACTTCGCTCTCACTCTTCGAAGACAGTCCTTTCCCTTCGTTAAGGACAACCCCCCCAAGAACCCTTCTGCTGGAAATCGCCAGTGGACCGAAGATTCCTTAGCATCGTCTTCCTTTGCACAACAACTTTGTAATTACGTAATCTGAGCATTAAGTTTAATCATTTAACCTTTTGTCAACGCTACCCTGTGCTTTATATGATTTAGCGATCCATTGCCCCCTTTAATTTGTATTTGTTTACCTTTTTAAATTTCTCCAAATCTTAATCCTCGGATTAATCAGATATTCCCAAGACCCTTTTCATTTGTCCGTTTATGTAAAATTTTTTGGGTGTGTTGATGATAGTTTAATTAATAAAACTCAATTTTATTAATGGTGCCATATTATTTACCCTTGTGCTCCGTTCCACTTCTTAAGCATATTGAAGAAAAAAAAGCCTTTTGTTTTAACGATTGCTATTCTCTTTTTGAAACTTAAGAAGCTGGAGTAGCTCAAGGAACTTTTATAAGAAATTTGTTTGTGTTTTTTTTGTTATTTTAGTCATTGGTTATCTAGGTTGAGAAACCAATCACGAATAGGTCAGGGCCCATATTTAGGTAGGCCAATTCTCTAGAAGGCATAATTCTTATCGCAAGGAATTTAGTTGGTTGACTATTGCCCCCCCCCCCATCCCAAGTGCAATATAACTCAGTTTGAAATCTTCAAAGCGAAAGGAGAATCCTTGGAACTTTCCGGAAGAGAATTGATTGAGTACGTTCAAAAGGAGAAACGAGAAGCAAGAGAAAGAGAAAGAGAAATCCAACGAGAAGAAAGAGAGGAACAAAAAAGGCAAGCTGAGCTTCAACATGAGATTGAAATGGCTCGTGTAGAGGCTGAAACCCAATCAGTAAGTTCACGTTCCAAAGCCCCACCCAATCTCCCACTTACTCTTCCCAATTTTAAGGATGGAGAGGATTTTGGAGCAGTTTTAGCCCACTTTGAAAAAATCCTTGAGATCAATAACCTGAATTTGGAGGTTGAATGTGAGGTAAGATTACTTCCCGTTTTAAATTGTAAATGGGGCGACATTTCATATCTTTACAATCTGAATGTACAGCACCTTAAAAGCTGAGTTATTGGCCGCTCATAATATGACTCCCGATTTCTACCAACAAGAATTTCGAGGAGGTCGTATTATACCCGGAAAGACGTTCCGTCAATTCGGATATATTCTTTTGAGGAATTTTAAATTCTGGTTAGAATCCTCAAAGGTTGATCCTAACTACGATTCCTCAACAGACTTCGTGTTGCAGGATGAATTTTTGGCGTCTCTCCAGACGGATATCCGCGCGTTTGCCAAGAATCGTCGGTGCCAGACCTTTAGATGAGTGTACCGAAGAAGCGGATATCTATGCCGCAAGCCATAATTTATACCCCAAGGAGAATCGAAATTCTCACCAATCCCCCTACCAGGAAACAAAGAAGGATTCGCGCCCCTTCCCAGGAAAGCCGACAAAGTTTCCGGGCTTCGTAAAACCCCAAAACTTCTTCCCCCCAAACCAACAACGGGACACCAAACCTCCCGTTACGATTTCTCCTTCATCACTCTTCCCGAAGCGAACAATCATATGCTTCACCAGCGGTATAGAAAACCACATGAGCTAGAATTGCCCCCAAAATTCTAGGCTTAAAAGTGGACGAGCCCACCGAGTTCACCAAATTAATGCCAACCCGCCTTCTACGGTGGTGCAGACACAAGCATCAACTTCTCCCCCTCCGTTAGGCCACCAGGT
This sequence comes from Ceratothoa steindachneri, assembly GCA_963969495.1. Classification (NCBI taxonomy): domain Eukaryota; kingdom Metazoa; phylum Arthropoda; class Malacostraca; order Isopoda; family Cymothoidae; genus Ceratothoa; species Ceratothoa steindachneri. The sequence goes on from OZ018327.1 coordinate 49,471,598, forward strand.
AAATTTTTTTTTGATAAAAGTTCCCCGGAAACTTTAAAATTCGAGGAGGGCAGCGTGAACGGCTGCCGTGTATCTACTCTCATCAGGGACACAGGGTGCACGTGTTTCATCGTGTCCAAAGAGCTCCTCCCCCCAGTGGACCCTAACCACAAAAGATTTGTGGTGGTACATGACTACCTTGGGCGGGCGAACCGATTCCCCGTCGTTAGATATTACTTGCAGTGTCAGTATTATGATGGCTGGGCTGAATCATTTCAGCACCCATAAAATTTTGTTCCGTACTTATAGGACAGAGCCCTCAAGTCAGCTCCGACCCTGTGTCCCAGGCCACCCTTCTTCGAGGCGGAGCTTAGGAGGAAGCCCAGGAGCCCTTTACCCTCAGAACCCCGATACCGTCCAAATTCTCGGAGATCCTTAACCAGGATTCTAGGTCCGATGATCATAAATTTAAGCCCGGTGATGAAGTACTCCTGCTCCATCTCACAGCGAGTAATAAATTACTGAGCCAATAGAAAGATCCGTACTCGGTCCGCGAGGTACGAGGACCGGTAGATTTCCTCATTGGTATCCCAGCAGGCGATAAGCTCTACCACGTCAACTTGTTGAAAAAGTACCACCGACGCGCCCATGGAGATACGTTCGTAGCACTGGACGAAACATCGGCGCTTGAAGAGGATTACCCCGCAGAGTCCCTTAATGTGATACAGACAGTGTGCATCCAACTTGATGCTGATTACCCTCTTCCTTTCCTGCCAGGCGAGTCTTTTGAACCCTCTGACCTGGATATCGACGCGCAGCTGACACCACCTCAAAAGAGTCAGCTACAAGAATTATTATGTCAGGTCGACGACGTTATTTCAGAGAAGCCTGAATGCGCTACTAGTTTCGAGCATGATATTAAATTAACGACCTTAGAACCTGTCCGTTCAAAACCGTATCTCATGCCGATTCATTTACGCCAAGCTTTTAACGCCGAAGTCGATAATTTGATTAGTTTAGATATAATAGAACCTTCCACCCCTAGTTATTGTTCCCCAATCTTCATGGTCAAGAAAGCTGATGGTTCTTCTCGGATGTGCATCGACTTCCGGAAGTTAAATTCGGTAACTGTGTTCGACGCCGTGCCCATCCCGTTGGTAGATCAAAACCTTCACCTTTTTGAAGACGCCAAGTTCATCTCAGAACTTGATTTGTGCAAGGCGTATTACCAAAATCCCCTCTGGCCCGATGTAAAAGCATATACCACCTTTGCAACTGAGAAAGGCTTAATGCAATTTAAGCGCCTTCCTTTTGGCCTCGTGACCGCTTGTAGTTACCATAACCATCTCATGAGAAAGTTGTTAGATGGATTTCTGAATGTCTCTTTTTACTTCGATAACGTCTACGTCGCTACTCGTGAAAGGAGTCATCATTTAACCACCCTATTAGCTCTCTTTGAGCAACTGCGCAAAAATGGCCTCACCATTGGCCCCAGCAAATGCCATTTTGCACACGAAACCATAAAATACTTGGGTTTAAAATAGGACAAAGTCAGCTAAGTCCACAGGAGGACTAGATTAAGGCAATCGCGGACATGCCCCTTACAAATAATAAGAAGCGATTAAGATCATTTCTAGGATCAGCTTCTTACTATCGGCGATTTGGAACAAATTTCGCTGGAATTTCGGCACCCCTCAGCACCCTTTTAAAAAAGAATTCACCTGATTGACTACGTTGTAATGATGTCGCTGTTTCTGATTTTAACCAGCTAAAGATTATCTCATTTCTGCCACCATTTTGAAGTTGCCCAACCCCCGAAAAATCCCTTAGGATTAAGACAGACGCGAGCAACGAGGGCATTGGAGGTGTACTCTTTCAATATGAGGATGACGGAACGAGTCATCCAGTTGGATATGCTAGTCGCCAGTTATTACCTCGTGAAAAGAGATATGTTACTATAGAGAAGGAAGCTCTAGCTATTATTTGGATTATTGACAAGTTTAAAATGTATTTGATAGGAAAAGAATTTCAGATAGGAACTGACCACCGCCCGTTGGCCTATATTTGGAATGTACGACAGTCCAACGGCCGAATTATGCGCTGGAGTCTACTCTTGCAAGAGTACCAATTTAAGATAAATTACATATAAAGTTCTGATAATCAGGTCGCTAACGCACTCAGTAGGAATGCGTAACCAAATAGTGTAGATTAATTTGTAATTCGTAGGATTATGATCCCTATGTATGTATATACCGTCTTGTACGACTTAGATTAGATTCTCCTGAAATATAATTAGTTAATGTATATGTCTGAATTTTGTGGCTCAATGTCTATTTTTTTTTTCGTATGTGTATATATTTGTACCCACTAAATTACGTATGAATTCCTTTTCCCATATGTACTACTTTTATATTATTTTATTGTTCCATGTCTCTTTTATGGTTAAGTTTGTATTAAAGGTTAGTTTCACCTATAATCAAATTATCAACATAATCATATGTTTTACGGTAATACTAGATAGTTGCATAAAGATACGGTCGGTGCAAGAAAGCGAGTTCTCTAAAACGGAGCTCTATGGTTGCCCCTTCTCTCTTTTTTTTGAAGTGACAACTTTCCCTGGAATTAAGGGGTGTGATAGAAAGGTCTGAGGCTGCTTATATTTACCGCTATCGCATGTTAGAAACACATGCTACCCACGTGCATCTGCGAGAGGAAGCATAGCGCATTATCGCCCACCATAGCAAATATTTAATCAAGGAGGCTTACTCCCCCGTTTCGCTTATGGGCAAATAAGGTATTTTCCCAGGCGCGACTAGGGCATTCCCCCAAAGTCCCTCACTTAATTAACCCCTACGCCATGAAAATGGCTCCGGGTACTTATACAATAGCTTTTCCAAATTGAAGCAGACCCCGATTATCTTTGCGAGGCATCACGCCGATCCGGTCTCCCTTGTGCACCAAGGAACTCTCTACCTCAAGGACCCCTTTTATTTTCCAGAAGAGGACAATATCCCTTGAGTGCCAAGGTTCGTCCCTTCGAGACGCCAAGTCAACAAGGCCTCCCCTGTTGTTCAGAAAGAAAACAACGTTAGAACAGCCATTGTTCTTTGAGCCTGTGTGACAAGAGACGGTTCTCCCCCCCCCCTGTTATTCAGAAAGAGAACAACGTTAGAACAGCCATTTTTCTTGAAGCCCAGTTGTCAAGAAACGGTTTTCGTTCCCAAGAGAACGCTTGGTTTCAACAATAACCTCCATTGTTCATCTAGAACATCTCCGAATTGCTGTCACAAAGATCGCTCGTACTTCCAAGCCCCACTTCGCTCTCACTCTTCAAAGACAGTCCTTCCCTTTCGTTAAGGACACCCCCCCGAATAACCCTTCTGCTGGAAATCGCCAGTGGACCGAAGATTCCTTCGCGTCGTCTTCCTCTGCACAACAACTTTGTAATTACGTAATCTGAGCATTACCTTTAATTATCTAACCTTTTTCAATGCTACCCTGTGCTTTAAATGGTTTTGCGCTCTATACCCCTCCCTTTAATTTTTATTTGTTTTTCTTTTTAAACCTTTCCAAGTCTTATTCCTCGGGTTAGTCAGATATTCCCACTACCCTTTTCATTCTCCGTTTATGTAAACAATTTTTGTGTGTTGTTGATAGTTTAATTAATAAAACTCTATTTTATTAATGGTGCCATATTATTTACCCTTGTGCTCCGTTCCATTTCTTAAGCATATTGAAGATAAATAAGCCTCTTAAAGCCCCCGCCTCCTTTTGGACTAACCTCGGTCAATGAGATTACCACGCACTCGAAATATTAGAATAATTCCCTCAAAGAATAGTTATATATGGTATATCGTCGAGAGCCTATTGTACGACAAATCCTAATCCTTAGGATTTGAAACCTAATACTGTTGCTCTTTTTTGGGGGTTTATCAATATGCAATAAATTCGATTGAAAATTTGAGAAGTTTTAAAATAAAAAGGGTGAATTATACGCTGCACAAGCGTTAGGATTTGAAGGTGATCCTATACCAAAAGAAAGGATTCTTGTTTAGTGTTTATGCAATTAAATCATCGAATACGTAATGTTCTAGTAATAAGAGTTAATCTGAATATTTTGTCGAGAGATACCACCTAATCTGCCATACTTGAATGACGTTTAATATTCGGTTCATCACATTTTTTTATCTTTAGACAACCATTATCAAATGGCAAGAATCTTTTATAAGAATGCACTTGAGATTGGCCATTAGGAGTTTTATATAAGAAATAGATACAATTTAAGAGGTTCGGAAAAATCTACGAAATGGATGAAACTATTGTTCCCCCCCCAAAAAAATGCTTATTTTTAATGGATATGAATAATCGAACAAGGTTTTTCTTATTATCCTAGCCTAGTCATCTAAACTCGAAGCCTTGGTATCTGAATGTCTTAACCTAATCTAAGGCTGAATTTTCCATATATTTTACTCATTATATTCTGAGTTATTAGTTTTTTATTATTATTGTTATTTCAATGTACTTTATCTTTATCGTTTATAAAAGTCACCAATGCTTGGTAAAGATACGAAAGTTTGTGGCAAGTATACGATGAAAAAACAATTAGTGCAGCGTTTCGGGGATTGAATTAAATACTTTTAACCAAAATATATCTGTAATTACAACATAAAAAGTGAAATATTAAAATCAAACTATACATCTATAAATAACGAGTCTATGTTAGAATTACTAATTTAAACCAAATGAATTCAAAGGAATTTTTAGAGCCCCAAGCTCACTTTAATATTGGACGCTAATTGACACACAAAAATAATTGAATTTATTTACCTTTAAAATAAACACACGTGAATCAGGCTGAAGAATGATCTTGACCTTGGCCCTTATATAGACCGGGAAATGGTTTGCGGTTAGGCACGTAGGCGTGTTCTCAGACGCCCAGCCGTTTGACTGGCGAGGAGACGGACTTGGAGCAACGGGTAATTTCGGTGAGGGCGATGGATGGCGTTAATCACGTCTTAGTCAAATGATTTAAGCAACGGGACCGTAAAGGTATGCTTTTTCCAATCTTCGGGTTAATCTTGAGATGCTTCGCACTGCGGAGCGATGAGCAAAAAGTAAATCCATTGACGAAGGGCTGGGCGAAGTTTACTTTTGGTAACCCCCAAGATAGGGGATTTCTCAGAGGAGAGATGTAAGAGAGTGATTCTCAATTCAAGGGTCTACCTACTTTTCCATGTGACCACCAGGGACTGATTCTAGATGAAATTCTTAAGTTCAGTTCGATTCCTTTTTTTTTGTGCCGCGCCCTTCTGCCAGATTTCGTCGTGTTGATATCCAACTCGATCTCTTGTTCTTCTCCAGCATTCCACCTATATTTTTTGCCGACCCACTGGGCGTAGGGGAAGTGGGGATGAGGGCTTCTGTATAAAGCCTATCTCCTCTAACGAGCGTCTTTCACTTCAATAATTTCGTCTATTACATGAAACTCAATCCCAAATCTTAGGGAAAATAGTGCCTGTTTAAACATTGTTATTGCACCTGCTCTCCTCCCCTTCCTAATGTTATGCTTGCTGTCACAGAAATCTCGGAGTTAGAAGAGACGGCTTGTGGCCAGGAAGTCTAAAGGGGAGAGGGGAGGAGTAAGTAATCAGGTTACACCTCCTAGCGTAAGGACGTTGTGGTACGCGAACGGGCCATCTGTTATTATGGTGGGTATCGATTTCCCTACAGTTCGTTTGTCCTTTCTTTGATAAAAGTTAGCCATTTTTACTAGGATTATTACGTTTAGTAGGTTATAACGACTATAATCAATTTTGAACTTCATTACCTAAATCAGAATATTGCCAAAGTGGTTTAATATGTTCAATTTTCCGTTTAGATGCAGCAATTGAATTAAAGCCCATATTAATCAAAAGAAAAAGTGCTCTTTTATCAAGACAACATGAAACCAAATAGTTCTCGGTACATTCACTTCTGGCATTAAGACATCGATCGAAGTCTGTTCCTTTTCGATAGACGATGGTGGTAGTACTTGATGTTCATCATTAGTTATAAGGTATGTCATCATATACCACACAACTAACGAGAGGCATCAACAATTCTGATTGAAAACACTCCCATCCTCAGAAAATCTCAGATCTTCGTGGCCTATAATTAGGAGGATCTTATACTTGATAAATATATATATAAATATATATATGTGTGTGTGTTCGTGTGCAGGTGTGTTGGATTTCCCGGCGTATAGGTGAGAAAGGGTGGAGGAAGTAAAAACCGGAAAACACTATAGAGCTCTTTATTAACGTTTCACCTATTGGCTTCTTTATTATAGAACTATATGAGAAATGTGGGACCGCTCTCTATATACTTGTCAGATGTCATCCCGGATCACTGCAGACAGGTACCTGTCTGCTCCGTACTCTATTGGGAAAAGTACATTAGATAAGTCTCTTAAGAAGGCTGATATTTAGGTAGCCAACTCCGCGGGGACTAGAATTAAAAAGTTAGTAAAGCTCCAAAATTCGACGGAAAAACGTATAAGTGTATTATTTATCGAAAACCCTGTGACAGATGCGACCGCAGTTACTATGGTGAATCAAGAAGAGACATTAGGACCAGGGCCAACTAGCATAAGAGCGACATTAGAGCGCATAGGACATCAAACGCTATGGTAGAACATGTCAATGAATTAAGTCATTTGCATAATTGGGGTGGGTTTTAAAATAATTCACAAGAGTTTTGCGAAACAGAGAGAAGGGTAATTGAAGCCGCACATATTATATCAGACAGATAATCCAATCACCGGGACGGATTCTTTCAGATGGCCAATGGGGCAGCCCCGCTCATCAAAAACGAAGCAGAAAGGTCCAAGCCCGAAGAAATCAACCAGAGAAGCAGAGGGAGGACAATTCGCGGTGATTCAGGACGACAGCTGACACGTATATATATAGAGAGAGATCGCTCCTTTCTCATACAGTTCTATTCTAAAAAAGCCTATAGGCGATTTTTTTTTAATTTTAAGAGCTAATCTGGCGAATGCCTACTTGGGCATTAGTCACCGTATTTATCACTGCCTATTACTAGACACCTTTAAAATAAGAAACAAAAAAACAACAAAATAGAAAAGGAAAAGGCAATAAGCAGGAAGCAAGCTCTGGCGTTAGGGAGAAGTCCGACTCCCCCGGTCACAGGAACGTGCGAACTACTAAAATAACAAAAACAAACAAAAAAAAACAACTAGTTAAATAAAGGGGAAAAGGCCGGCTTCCCCCCAAAAGACTATATGTCCACCAGTCGATGTGCAAGAACTCGTCCCGAGCACAAGGGACAGGCGGTAGCGACTCCGTCCATCTCAGTACTGGGACAGGTAACATGCACCGAGATCGCTCAGACTAGGACATTCAACAAGAATGTGCCGAACAGTCTGTGGGACAACGCAGTCTTCACAGTAGGGCGCTAGTGAGCGCTCCATCAAATGGCCGTGCGTCCCGCGACTGTATCGTTCGTCCATGGTAACAGTCGCAGCCCAAAGGCACGCAAATTTATGTTCCCTACGAACGTCTCCCATCTTCTTTGCCATGCAGCCCAAAGAGCTGCCAGTATTCCTGCTATGTAGTCGGTGTGAGGAAGAGCGAAACGCTGGTCCGGTCGACGAGTCCTCGCGGACTCTTTGGCGCCATCATCGGTGCGCTCAATCCGCACAATTCCTGCATATCAAGGAATCTAGCAGAAGATAATTTCAACATCTGCCCGGCTTGACAAAACCGTCGCGTCACAGATATTGTGAACCAGAGAATGCGGAGATTCCAATGCCTCGAGAGCATTCAGGGCGCTTTGTGAGTCGCTATAGATCACAATCCAGGCTCCGAACCGGACACGTTGCGTAATCTCCCGTATCTAGTAGGGTATTGCAACCACCTCGACCGTGAAGAGAGAAGCAGCACCTGGTGAGCCCCACAGACTTATAACAGAGGGGATACGGCGTAGTCTCTGAAGGAGGGGCCCCGATGTAATCTAGGCTCCGCGCTGCGCACTAGCACGTTTAATCTACGTCAAGGGCTGGGCACCCAGGGGGGGGCAAAGGGGCTGGATGTGCAGATCTTGGCTTGGTCACTTACCGAAGTGGCAGCAGACCCATCCGTCCCCTCAGACCCAAAGATGGAGGAGAGCCCCGAGTGTTTTTAGTCTTTTTCTTGTTTATAGGAGAAGGTCCTGGGGGCCGCAGGGGCAAAAGTTAGGGTAAGAGATCCTTCTCCTTATCGTACTGCCTTGGAGACCCGAGCCATTTGAGGAGGACCTTGCATAGGGGCGGAGTCGAGTTCAGTGCTTGACGCCGAGTACGGATTCGCGCGCATGGAAGGCCCTATCGTCTGAGGCTGGGTTGATTCAAGGACTATATATATCTCGGGGTGGCCTCCATTTGGCCATCACTCTTTTCTCTCAGGACATCACAGGAACTATTGGTAGCAGTTTCTCTAGTCGAATATGGGGAGTTACAGGCCTTGACCCCCGCTAGGTTGAAGATTTGAGCCAGCAGGTCTTTTAAGGGAAGCGACCGATAGGGCCTGTCTTTCCTCTCCTCCCTAAGGGGGTTTGCCCTAACGATCCGCTTCAATGGCAAGCAGGCGACTATGGGACTATGGGCTGCCTACTGGCTTTCTTGACAGTCCCCTTGGAAAGTAAAGGGGCGACTGCTGCTGAAAAGAGGGAAGCGCATGTAGGCACTTCCAGACACCCGTAGGCGAAAGAGAAAAGAAAGCCTCCTCTCCGATTAAAGAGATTTGGAGGATCCCCTGTGAGAGTACAGGGGGGTGGACCTCTACTTTTTCAGTGGAGCTGCCCGAAGGCGGCTTCCTCAATCATGAGGGGAAAAGGGGGAGAGTTTTTTTCTCTGGTTTCACATCATCGGGCATGGGCACCCCATTCTTTCTGCGGGAAGCAAACGCTAATCACCCCTCGCAGTGGCACGCACAGCAAGGGGTGCTAACGGGGCAGGCAGAGCCACCTGCCGTACTTTAATGCCACCCCTGCCGCCAGCTGACTTGTCAGCCCTTCAGCATGGCAGCTCCACCTTGGGCACGGCGTAAAATTGATAGAGTGCGAAGTTAGAAGGAAAGGTGATGTGAGGAAGGTATGGCTTAAGATGAAGAATGTTGTTAGAAACCCACTATCCTAAACTAGAGCTCAGGGTTTAGGGAAAATTGCCCCCTGCCCCTTAGCTCCGATCCGGGATATTTAACTGGGAAGAAGGTCAGCATTTACCCTGTGAAAATAGAGGCCGACCAGATTGTGGGAATGTTGTAGGGGAAGTGAGGAATTAGAGGAAAAACACAGGCTATCTGAATGAAGGAGAAGAGGCTAAGCTGGGGCCGTACGAGGCGCTAAGTCCCGTCAGCATGGCGGCCAGGAAGGCAAATTGCCGCGCCCCTTATGGGGGGCCAATAGGCAAACGTTAATAAAGATCTCCATAGTGTTTTCTGGTTTTTGACTTCCTTCACCTATTCTCACATACATATATATATATATATATATATATATATAATTAAGTGAAATATTGCTTTTGTAGGAATCAAATCCGAAATGTTATTATTCTCCTTTGTGTCAGCTATGTATATCGATTCTTAACTATTATTATATTCTTTGAAACCAAATCAAAAATAACTACAAAAATATTACGATAAAACAAAACAAAAAACACTTGAAACCTAATGAATCTGCTCTTTTTTCGCCCTCCTTTTGATTCGAATTCCTAATTAGTTTGCACAGCAAACAGACGAATTAATCTTACCATAAAGTGGATAATTAATATTTCCAAGAATTCATCGGTAATAATTAATTCGTTCTCCTTCCATGCTTCCTTGTTTTTACTCTTCCTGATCCGTATATGAAATCTTCCCTTAACTTTCTTATGCTAAACACTAAAACGAATATTCAGCACCAGAGAAATATCTTTAAGAACTTATGAGAAGAAGAGATTCCTGGAAAGTGAATTGAGAAATTTGGGATTAGTGGTTGGTGGTTTCTTGTTTCATGTAAATTTGACATCAAGGTCAAATAGAAATAAGGGTTTTCCTCTTGGAAATTCAATAATGGAGATTTTACCCAAAAGAAATTGCTATAGTTCCATATGGTGTAAAAATATACTAAGCTACGTGATTTCTCCTTCTCTTTCTCTCTCTCTCTCTCTTTCTCTCTCTCTCTCTCTTTCTCTCTCTCTCTCTCTTTCTCTCTCTCTCTCTCTTTCTCTCTCTCTCTCTCTTTCTCTCTCTCTCTCTCTCTCTCTCCTCTCTCCATGCTTAGGTAGAATAAGGGGGTATTTCAGTAGTAGCGTTGAAATGATTTTAAAGATTCTCTTTCACTCATCTACTCTGAGTATGTAAATGCAAATGAAGTGTGTTCTCACAAGAATTATTATTAACAGATATAAACGAAATAACAGCGAAAAACAGTAAAATATATTTAATTTTTAAACTTATCTCTTGGCATCTCCCATCACATAATGGCAAACGTTATTTTCAAACAATCATTAACCTTAATACCCATATATAACCTTTTCTTTCTTTATCCTTTTTTTCTTCTAAAATATTTTCTCTTTGAGCCTTGCGAAATGTTTTCCAATCTGAGACTAAAGCTATAAAGGAAGTAACATATTTTGATTTTAATGTATATGTAGATAAAAATAATATTTGTCGAAATATAACTATTCAGCAAATGATGCTACTTGAAGGCATGTAATTAGGGAAATTAGCCTGTGATCCAGTTACAAAGAAGTGGAATATGAATTCCTAAAAGATTAGTTGGGTATTTCATAATTTTTCAACCTGATACTCCCTTTAGTATGGTAATTGCTACTTCCCTGCATATTTAAGAGCCTTCTCCACACAAGAAAAAAATCAAATTTCTAGTTTTTGTAGAAAGAGATTAATGATTGAAGATGATTTGATATCGCAGTTGTTGACATAACTGATTCGTATGGCATTTGATGAAATTAAAAAGACTGAATATAAACCAGTTGGGTTGGAAAATTTTATAATTTATATTTTGGAATTCTTTCGCAGCATATATAAAATCTTGCTCTCGGGTAATCAGGCGTAGCATTTTTGGCAAAATGAAGGATATCTTCTAGATTTATTTTCAGCCATCTGGCCTTGAGTAATTAGGATAAGAACTTTGTTATTTTAATGTTATACATACTCCATATATTCACTGTTTCCTCTTTAATTCTGTCACGAGATTCGAATTACTCCTATTGGTTATACCATTTTTATTTTCTAAGTTAATTATTTTACCCGTTCTCTAGCTAATTACTCAACAATCTGCACGCGATAGTTATTTTGGCAAACTTTTAGTGTATTTCTTTTTGCAAATAGACTACTATTAAACAACAGTGATGAAGTTACTAATTATAGATATTTATAGTTCAATCCGAAATGATTTTTGTGAGCTGTAATTCCACATTCCCAGCCAAACATTAAGGTTTAAGGAAGCTATACATTCGACATCTTACAAAATCCTTTAACTCTCTTCATTCCTTCAGTTTTATTGCATTTTATGCTTTTATCTGGAGAACATTTATTAGAAGAAAAATTCGATAGCAGCATTTATAAAAATTTTGGTACATCAAAACAGCAGATACAATACAAGTATAACATTTACTTTTAAAAACTTGTGCTCCCATTTTGAAGTTGAACGATTTACGATATGAAAAGTTCCTTAAGCCTATAATGTTTTCGGTGGGAGAATTTTACCAATCAGTTTGTCAAACTCATACTTATTTCGGCACGATAACTGCATCACCGCTGTCCTTTCATGTACCCTTGATCCCCCTGACCACTAGAAGGAGGAACTAGTTCTGTGTTTCTGTCTCGCATATTTGTTACGAAATTTGTCATTGAAGTATTCTTTACTTGGCATAAGCATTTATGTACTTTTATATAATGTGTTTTTTACTGGAACACATGTACCTCTTATGCCTGCTGAGCTGAGGGCACTGCTATGAATATTGATATTCAGTGGATGACAGCAAAATAACCACCTGTCCACTCCTCAAATATGGGACACAGTAACAGGGGCTCCTCTGTATCGTACAAGCATGACACTGCAATGGTTTAAATTCATCCTAAGTTTTCTCCGGTTTGATGACCCCGACACCCGGCAGGATTCAAAAGCAACAGACCGCATTACATCAATCCGCAAAATCTGGGACATATTAATTCAACATGCAGAGGCATGTATGTACTTAGGGAAACCTGACTGTAGATGAACAGCTGCTGGCATTGAAGGGGTTCTTTTTATGATGTATATCTCAACCAAACTAGCAAAGTATGGAATAGAACCTGATTTTATGTAATGACAACAAAAGCAAGTGCATGGTTCATGCTACCCCGTACCTTGGGAAGGGAGACCCAAACCAAAGGAAATTCTTAGACCTCGTCAATTACTATACGAAAGAGCTGACCAGGCCATTCCACCACACCAATCGAAATATCACAGCAGACAATTGCCTCACGTCAGTCCCTTTGGCATTAAACCCACTAAAAAACTGTGGTATTACAATTGTTGACAAAATCAAAGCCATCAAGAAGAAAATACCAAATTGTAAGAGACAGGAAAAAACCAGGAAACCAGGGACTTCGGCATTCTTGTACACGAATGAATAGACCCTTGTTTCCTATATGCCCAACAAGGCGACTTCAAAGAAGATTGTTTCACTACTTTCTACAATGCACAACCAGGAGAATATTGTGGAGGAGTAAGGCAAGCCGGAGATAATGGTGTTTTACAACTGTACAAAAGATGGGCTGGACACCTTTGATCAGATGTTTACCACATACTCAACATCCCGCTAAACTAAAAGGTGGCCGCTTTGCCTATTGTATGGCATGCTCAACGCAGCAACACTGAACTCATTAATCATCTACACTAAAAACATGACAAGACTGAATAAGCTCTGGTTATTAGGAATTACATGCAGGCAGTAGCTGTGGAGCTGATCAGGCCTTGGGCATTCAGCAGAATGAATACACCAAATTTATCTCGTGAGTTCAAGCTGCTTATCTCAACTACGTTTAACCGGCCAAGATGCTTTGATTGTCACAAAGCTCTCTGCCCTCGACCCTGAAATCCAATCTGCTCTGCCTGTGCACAACGTAAAGGTAATAAGTTAAAGTATCGTACAGTAAAACACACACAATCATCTTTTTTGTTGCTTACCTTAAAGCATGGCAAATAACTTACCCTTTTTAAGTTACTCCCATTTCAAGGCATGGTGATGTGTAAGAGCTGCTACTCACGGAGCATGAGTCTCCAGCGCCCCAAGGAGGTGGCAACCCAGCCCAATGTACATGGTGCACATAGATTTTTAGTTCTAGATTTTACTATTAATATGATTAGAGAATTGTTTTTATATCACTTTTTCATTTTAATCATATATATTTAATTCTTCCACATTACTGTATTGTCAAATTTAATAAAAATTGAGTTCAAGTAATTTTTATTAATTTCATAAAAGTGGGTATAATTTAGCCACAATAGTAATGGTATTACAGATAGCTACGAAAGTATTCTAGGGTTAATAATAAGTAAATACCAAATTTAGACAAAAATTTAATTAATAACTTTTATACGTGTTTGTATTCAAGCAGGTTGATAAAATACAAGGATTTCTAAAAGTAGCAAAATTCATTCAATTAAAAAGCCATTATTTGTATATTTTTAAAAATGAAATATTCTTTCGAATATTGCTTTATTCAGTATCTTTTTAGTGCCATGAAATATAAGTTGCTGTATCTGTGAGGTCATCCGGTTCAAATACCTAACAAGATAAACAGATCGTCGTCCTGTGAGGTATACAATTCCTGTTTTAGTGTTTATTCCAAATGAATAACTAGGAACACCTATAGAGCAATCGCTTAAATAGGATAAGAAACAAGTTGTGGCAAAGTAATTAGTTCATTCATGGTGCTAACTGGCATGATATTTGTCCTCTTGTCAAAAACTGTCAGTTTAGCGTAATTCTAATGCTTACGGTTGCGAAAAAAGCACCTCTTCTTTTCTACAAACTTGATTTGAAGACATTTAATTTCCTGCCGAAGCTGCTTCGACAAATCCTTACTTATTACAGTCTAGCTGGAAAAGAAATCCTCCGCTCCCAAATATAACCCTTCTTCGTTGCTTGAGATTACCAGGCACAGAATTGGATCTGTTCTTAAAATCTTCAAGCATTACTGAACGATTGGCTCTGAGTTGGATAACCCACCCTCTCTATGATAATGTACCCTAGCTCGTTAGTCTTGAACTCCACATTAATCCTCTTCTAGTTCCATCAGATCAGTATAGAAGCCCAAATTTCTTTGTGAAAATTAACTAGTACTTGGAGGCATTCAGAGACTGAACCCTTGCCAATTTAAGTCTTAAGCGGGAAATTGCATATCTTACTATTTGGGGGGGAAACTTCACTCATACCCAGGAAAAAAGTTAGAGTAGTGCTTCAGACTACCTGTCAAGAAATTTCAGATTAAATCTGGTCAGGTAACAGAAGAGGACTGGATAACACCAGCCTCCCCGTGCTAAGGAGAGTTTGTTCCGGTAAGTAATACTCACCCCCCGTTTCCTACAAAATCTTCACTTTACTTTATTTTAAACAATTAAAAATGAACATAACGGGCCTTGAGGAAATAGCCTAGCGGACAAAGCTGACTAAACCCGTTTTAAAATAGCAACAGTTTCATGATCCTTTGATCACCAGCAACCTATGTCATCCTTTTCTTCGGTCTCTCTCCCTTGCGTCGAATTTTGATGTCGTCTCGGTAACAAGTAAGAAGATTCAAAGGAACGTGTTTGTGATCCCACCTCTCCTTCTCTCAAGTATCTATAAGTAATCGTCACATTGCAAAGGTTTTAGCAGTCACAAAGATGCATAAGAAGACACCATAAGCCCTATCGACGCCCCGCAACCAAATGTAAACACGTACACTACTTTGTGTAGAGATACTGTAAAGCTGTTCATTATATTGTCCACACCGAAGTACGCTTTGATTTTACTATAGATTTCTATAGATGAATCTAATTGATATATACCCCGAGGCCAGTTTAATATTATGGCTATCTTAAAAATTCTTAATTTTTCTAGGAAAATGATATATAAAGTTATTTTGTTGAAATGTAATCAATTTTTTTTCATACATACGGCAAAAATTCCTTCGTTACATTGATTAATACTTGGTTTTACCTTATTTACCCACTTCAAGTGCTTTAACACACCCGGTATGCAAGTGATTACAGTTCTGCATAATTGCTTGATTCTGTCAGAATTAAACTAAAAATAGATAAGACGTTCTATAATCTTTTCTTTGGTTGTTATGCAAACTTTGTGTATTTTATTTTTTAGGATATACCCTAAACTGTCAATTTGGGCCATGCCTGGGGAATTTGCAGCACATGATGGCAGTCAAATGGCATTTTGTTCACATCGTGTCTTCACTGATTGCGCCGTGTGACAAGGAGCCGAGTCTTGCTGAAATATGCATGATCTGTCACTGAACCATTCCCTCATTTTGAGTTACCAAATAGTTTTTCAATACTTCTATATACTTATACTGATTCATTCTACCTTCAAAAATCTTCAAGCGACTTGTCATATGTACAGTAATTGCTTTCCGCACCATGATTTTCTGTGAATGTTTTACAGTCCTTTTAATACCCTCTGGCATAAACTACTTACCTGACTGCCTTTCTACTGTCTGCACACGGTCAAGTACTGCAATAGTTGACTAGTCCGATAAAAACAACCTTCAACAATATAAAATACTATAATAGTACTAAAACGACCTGTGATGATAGTGGCAACAGATAAACAGCCATAAAAATCATGACTTAAAATCATTTCATTCGGCATGAACGCGTAGCTAGCAGGTAAATCAGAATGTACCTACTACAGTAGGTTCAGTTTGTTTTATTAAGCTTAATAAAGAAAATAACTGGAAAATGTACAACTTTTACCTGTTCCCATTGCTCAGAAGTCCAATCAGTGTGAGTATTAGCCCATACATGGTTTTGGTAAGCCTATTCTTCTTTCTTTGACGTTAAGCTCATAATTCACTGCTAAGTAAACTCCTATTTAATATTATTCGAGAAAGACTAATGCCATCCGCTAACAGTTCACTTGCAATCTTCCTAAAATATTTTCTTTTGTCCTTAATAGCCATTTGTCTTATTTTCCTCTCTGTTCTTGGTGTTTTTTCTCTTGTGACCATATTTTCCTGCCACTGCTAAATCCAAATTAAGAGGGTGTTCAATTTTTTTCTTTATATTGCTTACTTTTTGAGACGAGAATCCCAATTTCTTTGCAATATCTTTCTGTTTTAGTGCACTATAACTTAATAAATCCATTTTTCCGAGCTCTAAAGTTACTGACTTGACCCAGACATGTTCACTTTCTTTTCATCTTTTAGTCTGCAAGAAAAAAAGATTACTATTATTCACAATCAAGTAAAATACACTAGTTGAATTCCTGGGCCAGTAACAGCAATAAAGAATAGCTCGCACACCCTCATCCTGCGAAGTCTAAATTGGAGCTGAAGCCCGAGACTTACAGTTACCCCAGCTGGCAAAACCTAATCGGTGTTGCCGTCTTTTATTTCAACATTTTTGCCAGAAAATGAAGCAAAACATATCCAAAAGTTACTTCAAACTATTATGATAAAATAACTTCATTATTTACTCATTAAATAGCTCTTAATACTTTTCACCGGAAAGCATAAATTTTCAAGAAATCCATAATAATTGATCACTACTGTAAATGTAGTCAATATTTAATATTTAATTTTGGTTGTTACGAGTTACAAATTCAGGAATAGCCTTTAAGTAACGGTTTCTTTAAGGAACTGTACATAGCTCCCTGGAATATATTATAGTCAGTCAAGATTTATTTAACGTGAAGCTAACGAATCAGATTATAATGACACAACTTTTTCCGGCAGAAAATAAGTAAACGATGAGTAATTCCAAGGAAATAGTTTTGATAATCCTAGTGATGATTATATTGCCCCGATTGCTATAGAATTTGGTTTGCTTCACTCACAGGTCTTTTGAGGTGAGCTTATTTACTCAAACAATTCGGATTATTTCAACTCATGCTTTGATGGCTTCGATGCTTATTCCAATACATTTTGTTTATATTTTGGTGCAAATCATATTGAAGTAAATAGCCTATAGAGAAAACCTAAAGTAGACCTTGAGCTATTGAGTTGTATGAAGTTCAGAGCGCTAAGTGTTTTTTGAACAAAAGATTTATAAGGGGTTACTATTATCACAGATTTCAAATGAACAACTCAATTTTTAGAGCAAAGTAAAAAAATAATAGTGTGATAAGCATTAAAACAAACCAATATGCGAATAATCGACTAGATAATTTTAGAAGATGGTGGACAGGCGATAAACAACGTCTGCTGACCAATTGTCGCGTGCTCCCACTTATTTAGATTTATGACCTTACGACCTTGAAAACATTCAATAATTCCCGGAATAACGTTGGGAGGTCCTGGAAATTATATCATTGGAAAGAAAATGTAAAACAACATAAGGGTTTCGAATTTTGTTAGAATCGTCCGAATTATTAAAATGTTATTACGAAAAACGAAAAAAAAGGCAAAATGGGGACTGAAACACCGACCGACATAATGAGATATAAAGTCACCTTCGACTAAGCTTTACGGGACCAAATACTTCTTTCTGTTACTAGACTTCAATGAAGTATAACTCCTAAATGGGTGGATTTGATATATGTGAGCGGGTTGTAAATAACTATAGAATCTTTTAAAGAGTACAAAGATAAATAATGAAGATGGAATCTTTTCCGCATCTTTTAGATATTTTCATGGCAAATGCATAAATATACAAACATAGTGTGTAGGGTAATTTGTTGCTTAACCTAAATAAAATTAAAATAACAGAGTTCATTTATACGTTACATGTTAAATACTTTAATGATTATGATTCTAATTTTACCTAAAGAAACCACCGTTGGCCTCAAAAATGCCCTCCGGGTGGCATCGAAACCCACTGCAGGCATTTTGAACATTTCTTACTTTTAACTGGTTGAAAACCATGGTGGTCATGGTCTTTGTACAACTATGATGGTACAATGGGCCTAGTTAGTAGGCTCTCTCTCTTAGTCAAGTTAAATTCACAATATCCAGTCTGTTGCAGTCTGGGAAGTTAGGAGTCCAGATTTTCCTAGAGATGTTGTAAAAAAAGTTTTAGGACATCTAAAATTAGATTCTCCAGCTAGTGTGACATGGAGAATCTTGTTGCATGAGAAACGTTCTCCCAAAGGCCACCTACTGGATACAGGCAACATCAACTGCTTCAAGCACTATCTTTAGTCTCTGGGTACTTAAACGAAAACATAACGTGGCCCTCACTAATAACCGCCACAAACACCAGTATATGGACAGAAAACTTGGTATTCATGACATTCGAAACAGTTTTAGGGGACACATCCAAGGGACTGTAGTTTACGTTCTCAATACCTGGTCCTGGCATAAATTACACTAGGCGACAATGTATTTAGTGAATTGACAAAAGTATATTTTCCTACCTAATTCGAGCATACTGAATTCAAATCTGAAATCAGATTCTCTCTAAATGCTACAGATTTTTCGTAATATCAATAACTAATATTATACAGTAATTTTCATTTTATCACGCCTATCATCATGCCATGAAGTAATTTTGGATCATCCTTTTGCGTTATTTATAGTAAAGCAGTTTTTTTTGCTCAAGCATTTTATTGCATATGAGAAGAAACTTAAATTACACATTAGGATTACAATTAATGTAATCAAATGGATGGTAATTTATTAATGATCGTACATCAAGCTGGAGGACCTCTTGTTGATTTCAATCGGGCAGAAATTTGCGTTTTTAACTCTTTTTCTTGTAAGTCTTCTCTGGCTGATCTCTTCTAATCGTCCAGCAGCAGTCTGCCATCACGTGTCTATCCCAGTGAACTTGGTAGTGCTTTTCCATTACATCAAATCCTGATGGAAGCGGTCCCTTTTTTCGCCGCTCACGGCTCCCAGATTCTCTGAGAATCGGTCGAGGTGAGTATTTAGGAATGGCAGCTTCAGACTCCTGCTGCATCCCAGATCACTAAAGGCTAAAAGCATATTAGTAACCAGATCCTCGTAGTTATGCGCCTTTTTGTTTCCCAAGCAATTAATAACAATGGCAAAAAATGAGAGCGAGGCTTTCCTTCTCTTTTTCATTCATGGTGTTTAAGAATCTAGAATCACTCAGAATTCTTCGGATTTGTGGACTATCAAATACTCCTGCTTTTATTTTTCCGTATGGCGAAGCAGGAAACGCCGATTCTATGTACTAAAAAAATCATTGTCAGTGCTTAACCCCTTTAAATACTGCTTCATCAACCCCAGTTTGAGATGAAGTGGAAGGAAAACGATCTTCTCTTGACTTAAGATTGGCTCATTAACAATGTTTGGCATTTCTGCTTCCAAAGTTTCCCGAACTAATCAATATTTTGGGACCTAGTGTTTGTCACCGGCTCGACTGTCCCACATAAAGATACAGCATGGAAACTTTGTATATCCCCTCTGCTGGCCAAGGAGGTATTTGACCATCTTAAGCTCTATAGATATGATCCAATTGTGTTCATGATACTTAAGTAAAACCATGAACATTTTTATGTCATCGTAAGTTTCTCGGAGATGGACACAGTGACCGAAGGGAACTGCACCAAAGTCATGACCATTATGCCAAAGGAAACACTTGAGGCTATGCTCGAGGCTATCCAAAAACAGTCTCCACTCAGCAGGGCTATAGGTGTCAAGTCCCAACTCGGTAAACAGACCAGAAACATCGTTGCAGTATACA
Source organism: Ceratothoa steindachneri (assembly GCA_963969495.1). Lineage (NCBI taxonomy): Eukaryota > Metazoa > Arthropoda > Malacostraca > Isopoda > Cymothoidae > Ceratothoa > Ceratothoa steindachneri. The sequence continues at coordinate 49,491,467 of OZ018327.1, forward strand.
AATTGTTTGTGCTCAGAGAAATACTTAACAAATGTACTCTCCCTTATTCGGTAATATGATACACGTACTGACCTGTCAAGCATATGTCTTTCACTCAACCTGCAGGCCAAAAGCTCTGCAGCTTTCTTTGAGAGCAACAAATGACGTATCAAGTCATTCCAATCCTCTTGATTGAAACAGTGAGGAGCTAATGACAGTTTGTATCTGATGATGAAGCTGCAAACTCTGAATCCATTCCGTGGACGTCCATATCAGGTACATTAATTTATTCCTCGGAGGAAGAATATCCACTGAAAATCAGAACTGGTAAAGACTCAGAATGAGGTACTGGCTTGATCGCAGAGAGGATGTTGGGGTAGTCGATCTTGTGCTGATATTTCTTGCCAATCCATTTAGTATTCACCAGACATAAATAACAGTTCGATATATGATCCTTTGGCTCTCGCCACATCATGGGGATTTCAAAAGGAAGACCATTTCTCTTTCCTTTCGTCCACTCACCAAGATGTTCCACACAACTATGGCAAACAGCATGTGGGGCCCACTTATAATCTTGATCGCCAAGAGGAACATCAAAATATGCCTTATAAAGGCGGATCACAAAGTTTGATATATTGCGCCTTTGACGAACTAGCATGTAGCAGAGGTTGTCTGGATCATTACGCTATTTCCTCTTGACGAAGCCATCACTCTTACAGGACACCTGAAAAAAGAAACAATAATATTAATATTTTGCTTAATAACACTTATTACTATCTTACTACTATGTACTGTGAAGTATTTGCTTTCTACAAGCACCCTCTCTGTCCGTCCGGAGGGCAGTTTTCGGGGAAACGAGTAAATAAAAATTACAGAATAACTATAGCATGTAGGTAAAAATGGATTATATATGTGAAATCAGCATGAAAAAAACAAATTAAAATTGGCAGATAAATTTAAATCACCAGAAAATGTGATTAAAATTGTTCCCCCGTGTTATTCTCGTCTTAGAAAAGCAAAAGAGTGCCAGGCTTCAGTTTCTTCACATGGTCGAATTAAGTTCCTTTTTCTCAATCATCTTTGACATAAGCTGACCCTTTTTCTTAATCATCTTTTACATAAGCTGACTCTTTTTCTTAATCATCTTTGACATAAGCTGACCCTTTTTCTTAATCATCTTTTACATAAGCGGACCCTTTTTTCATTCGGTGTGAATAGTACCGGATTTCCTGATCTCTTATAAATCTAATGAGAAACTTTGTGTCCCTTGTCTCTGGTTATGGACCTCATTGATATTTTGGGATCGATGTCAATAATGATCTGGATCTTCACAACAATTGTGTAGGTTTTTTCCGTATCAAAATACCTAGAGTAAAGTTCACTAGAGGCCTATTCTAGTAGTCACAGCCAATATCATTCAACTATTTCTTCATCTTCTAAAACGTACTCATATTGACAAACAATTACTCAGTTATCTTTGCTTTGTGTGGCATGACTTGAACCTCAATCAGCATAGCTTGTCTTTTCCAAATATTTGAAGGAGTGAGTTCAGACATGGTATTGCTTCCTTGACAGTTTATAAACAACTGAGACTTCTATGATGCGATGAATTGACAACTGATGCCATAGAACAAGCATGCGCAGAATTTAGAGTTGCCATGGGCATTTAATTACCCCCAGTGCAATATGGAATAGGTGCAACAGATCTAATGGATTTATTGTGTTTTAAAAGGAGTGCTGCTTGGCACAATCTTCAAAAGGATAGATCACTTGTTCTGGCAAGAAATCCAGCAAATGATAATCAAAGCAGAATTAATGATCTTTGTGGTCATTTTATCACCCCAACTCAGTGTATTCTTCTCTACTTTCGGAAAAAAATCTGTATGTCTAGCTCATATAAGATGCCAGTGTACTCATTTGATTACACGGCGATAATTTTTCGCGTGAAATCAAAGTCTTCTTTTCATAAATTTTATTCTTTTCAAAATCATATTAATTATAATTAATATGATTTTGAAAAGAATAAAAATTAGGATTACATTTTCCTGTTTTTAACATCAATATACTAATTTTTTAATGAAAATTTTAAAACATGCAAAGATATGCACTTTTGTCTCTATTCATTATAGCTAACCAATTTTAGTTGTCACTTCATTGATTTCGAATTTATCTCGTAAAATTGGGTGTAAATTCGGTTACTCACTTTTTAGGGGACATTTATCCAGGCAGTCTTGACCGGTGGTTATATTTTCTTGTTAGGTTTCACGTTTGTCTCGTTTGGGTGAACACAATAGGAGCATTTTTTATTCGATGATTTTCATAGTTATGGGAACAATGGTACTTCCTGTTCAAATCTTCCACTAGGAAATCTGCAGTTGAATATGGTCAGAGGCTATGAGAGTAGTAAACTAATATTATCATGGTTTAGTATCATTGTGTCACTGTCGACCGGCTGAGAATCATCTTAGCCCCTACAATAGCCACAGTCGGAACACCAATGAGTTATACGCGAAAATGGTTAGCCACTCAAGCAGCCATATACGAGTCATTTCAACAGGAAAATCAATCTCAAGCCGTTCTACTGTGTTTCGTTTGTGATATTCCTGCTCATTTCAGGTGTAAATGTGTTTTCTCTCAAACATAATTACTCCTGCCTTTCCCCCTTTTCCATTTAACTAGTTCAATTTGTCGTGATCAGTGTCTGAGACGTGGGCAACGGTTTTTGTGTGAATGATATCCTCCTCCATCATACTAAACTCAGCCATATTCATCTAGATACCATATGCCAAACCCACCACCTCAAATAAATACTCATGGCCTGACAATAGAATGATACAGACAAAGAAACTAAATTAGATAAGTAGAAGCTTTCTTTGATGAGATGAATGCACAGCTGGATTATATAAATGTGAAGACTGACTATTGGGTTCCAACTGGATCTTCTCAGGAATTGGAGCTAGATGACTGCTTCCCAATAATTCTTTAGGCCAAGCATTTGGGGCGAGAAATTAAGTTTACACTCGTAACATATGAGCTTTTAGAGTCCATGCCCATCCTAAGATTTATTTAAGGAGTAGCATGGACTTTCCTAGTAATTTCAGAAGCGTATAATGTAAAAGACTCACTGTTCAGGCTTGCTAGACCCTGGAGCGTGTACTAGTTTAGTAAAAAAAGGAATTTTGTTGGAAGTGCAGGCCCTCACGATTCAGTTTCACAGTGGTACGCTGCCGGAATATCAGTTAGTGGGTGTAAATGGAGAAAAGTCTTTTGTAGAGATATAATTTTATTGACGAATTGGGTAGCGTACTGTATCCCAAAACGTTTCCATTCTTGGAAATGACGAGATTTCTTACTACTTTAACTCTAGGTTTAAATTTCTTAAAAAAATTCTGTGGGTAATATACCCAGTTGAGACTCAGTTAGTCTCAGAGATAGTAGATAGTCGTGAGCTCTGTGGATATTACTGCACAGCATGGGTTAAGTAGACTGTGGTAAGATGTTCGGTTGAAATTTGTTCATAAGTTTAAGGGTAACTCAAGCAGCGCCATTAGTTGAAAAACTTGGAGTAAGGTGCGGAGCTCAACGTAAGAAATTTAATCTCCATGTACAGGGTACCTGGGATATTTGTTTGCATTTGTTAACTCTGAATTCCACGCCTGCCTCTTGTTCAGGCACAGTTCTCTCTTTTTCACCTCATAATCGATCAGTTTTGCATTGTCTGTGAAGAAAGCAATACTATGGATGAATTTAATCTTCCAAAACTTTGGAAAAAACACGAATATGGTACATGCGATTTACGCCAGTAGTTCAAAATCAACGATTTCTCCGAGTGTATGGCTGGCCATTTGAGAAACTACATAGGATCAGGAAAAAGGTGGGTGATGCAGGCTGTGATTATGTGGATACGTTGGCTCGGAAAACTGACTTTAATCGTTCTGTTAGGAAAAGAGTGCCCCGAATTTGTCGCGAAGATCATCACTATTATGGTAAACGATCCCATCAAAAAATTGGTCAATAGCAAGGGAAAAGTGAGAGGCTGATTCTCTCATTAAGGGTTTAGTGCATGATGACATCAGCCACTACTCAGAAAAGATGAGAAAGGTCTAGATTATGGTGCAATAGATCAATAACAAGCGGAAGAATCATGATTCGCAACTTGAAAACAAACTTAGGTGTCTCTTAAAACCAGGCATACTTTTATTCTTCTCAGACGAGAATAATTTCTGCTAGGATCAGAAGGTGAACTATTTAAACAACCGACTAATTGCTGTCTCCCTAAGATGTACATAGAGTCATGAAGACTAAGTTCTTGGTCAGCATTAGTAGGTTTGTGGTAGTAAATAGCTAGGGCCTAGTAAATTAACCGTTTATTTTTTCAGATAGCTACATCAAGTACTTGAAGGTGTTGCTATTGCAATGGATTTAGGTGTTTTTTATCGGACGTAGGTATGGCAAAATAGAGCAATAAGCTTTTCTTTGCTGTCAAACAATTCCTTTGACTCCATAACTCATACATCTGGCCCATAGCTGGCCAGAAGGCAACCCGATGGACCATTAGCTGATTGCCGTGGTTGAAAGAGACCAATAAGAGTCAGTGCACAATCAAGGTAGAGCTTAGTTCTATGATTATTACAGTTTTCTATCAGTTATACGGAAGTATCATCGAGAGGGCCTTTACCAGGTTTCTCCGCCTCCTGTAGCCAATGATTGAGTCTTTTGGTCATTTACTTAAATAAAATAAATCGTACAATCCTTCAAGACTTCATCAAGTAACTGGTAATATATATGTATAAGTGAACTTTCTATGAAAATATTATTTTATATTGAAGTTATGTTATAAATTTACTCAAAAAAGATACCCTATTTTATCTAATTCCATTTTATTTCCTTACTTAAGGAATACTAGACCCATGTATTCTGCCTTCTACTTGAAATTCATTCGCGTTGTTTTTGCTCTGATCTTTCACGGTTGTAGTTTTTTTTGTACTTTGACCGATATTTTATATGCGTTCAATTGATTAATTTTCCAATTTACAGATGTCTATTTTGTTAATAGACCTATTATCTAAAACAAACAACCTTTTTTCTCTATTTCATTATATGATTTGAGTTTCTTTTGCACTGCGAAGCCTTTTTCTATTTCAAAGGAGTTCCCGCGTGAGCAGAGAATCAATCATTTGTCTTCCTTGCTATGAGCCATATTTATAACTTTCTTCCCGAAGTAATCTCGAAATTCCCCCCCCCCCTCCTGTATTATTTCACTATCATTATACGTAAGTAGACGTTTGTTCCAAAAAGGAATTGTTATATTTTTTTCCCCATGATTATAGTTGCTGTTAGGGTTTCCTCCCTAATATTATATGTGTATTTCCCATTTTCTTTTGTTTCGTTTGGTTCCTTTTTAGTCGCTTCATTCTCTAATATGTAATTGCCTTTGATATATTTAGTTTAACATATTCAATTTTTACTTTGCTGATTTTTATATATAATATATTTTTCCCTTATCTTTCCACCCATTCTCGCTTGGCCAATTAATTTATTCATCCTTCTACCAAAGTTAATATTTCAGTCTTATCATTTTCAATTTCCTTTATCCATATACACCCATTCTACCAAGCTTCTTCTATTTCAGATTTACAAGTATAGTGAGTAACGCATTTTCCTCTTTGCAATCTTATCATACTATCTGCTCCTGCCTTTTCTCTCACTGCTCCCACCATTACAAAACCAAATGCAAATAAATACATCCTAGATACTATATATGTGATTTCCCTATCTTATCCAATTCCATTTATCTCGGCTTACATACATTACCTTATATTTATAGAAACAGTGTTGAACCACAACACTATTGGATAGCTCCCATACACTTATATAAATTTGGCTGCTTTTTTCATAATCCCTCTTAAATTCTAATCATTCTTAACATATCTAACTGGTACTTTCTTCTATGCTTGTCAAAGATTTCTCTTCTGTTGGGAAGATGCTTAGATACCTCCACCTTTCCTGCACCTTCCTTTCCAAAATGACATCTACCATTACATTACACTCACTCCGTTTTCATTTATTCTCCTTCAGTTTTCACACCATTTCAAATTCATTTTACCTTTTTGACTCGATATAAGCTCTAAAAAACATTCAGAACATCTACATCCATAACTTAATGGTTCAACCAGATGATCGACTATCCAGAGTGAAAATTTGTTCTGTCAGTATTTCTCGAACTTGAAGCGTATATAATCCCTAAGTATGTTTCCAATTTCTTATATTTAAATCAGGTTTTCATTGTTTTATGTCATATTATTTTCTTTTTATCTCAATCAAAAACCTTTGTTCTCTTCGAAACACTTTTACTTGTTTACAATGTAATATATTTGCCGCCTTCATCAGAAAGCATTTACTTGTTTATCGAAGATTTTTTTTCTTATTTCGAAGCCTCTGATATTAACTCTAATTAGTGTTTTCATCTCTTCTTTTCTGCCCCCTCATGTTTAGTTTCAATTCATTTTTGCAAAAGGCCCTCTCTCTATAATAATATTTATTAGGTGTATATATTCTATTCTTTCATAAATTCATTATTTTAAATATTGAGAAATAACATTAAAAATTACTTTTTTGTCTGGTCTCATTAGTTTGGGAGTATGACCATTTAATTTATAATTATAACTTCTTGGGTTGGATTTAACATGTTGGATTCTAAATGTTTTTTAAATATTGGCCCATTTTTATATTTTTTGCATATAAACATGATTACTTTGTCCTTTCCTCTCTTTCCTGTACATAGTGCCAACCCATGGGGAGCCTAATTCCAGTCTCCTCTTTCCTTATAATTGAAATACTACCCTCCTCCGACAGTGACAATTGATTTAATTATTTGTTGTTCCTATCTCTAATGTATTTGATTTAATATCGTCCTTTCAGATCTTGAATTTTATTTTCCGATAAATATTTTGGATAGCTAATGGTGCAATTAACCTTTTCTAAATGAGTTTGTAGGATACAAAAAAGTTGGTGGGTAGTTACTTTTTTCAAGTCCTTTCTTAGTTAGAATCAGGTTCCAAGAACAAAATGAATAAAACTTTACCTCTTCATAACAGTTAATGTTAGAGTTCAGGAGAAGGGGGGGGGGGAGGGGTGAATGTCGTTGCCAATAAAAGCGACTCTTACTTGTGACCGGTTTTACCCGGATCAAAGGCATAGCAGCTCGTAGCCTTATCGAACTTAATACTGTAAATGTGAGTTTGTAAAAAACGAAGAATAAGAACGAAATAAAGAGGGAATAATCTTAGAATGACTAAGAAAGCCCTAAGGATCACATATACAAATATCAAACTTAGTGATTGGGGTAAGTAAATAAGAACAATAATTTGGAGAATCAACAGTGTTGGAGAAATATATATATTTTTTCAAGAATTATTATTTGAAGAAGATAGAATCAGTAATAACTGTTCACATTTGACAATAATTAAAAAGAATAATTGAAGTCTGATAGGTCTATACCACTTCAAACTATGCATCACTGAAATTGGCAAAAGTACTTGATATTTTTTAAATTGTAGGAAGAAACTACAACGTTGCAGTGCCAACGAGTTTTCAGTATGATTCGCACGCTTTAAGCTCTCTTCTTTGTCTATTTAAATCCTGCTTTCCCAGTTTTACTCAGTTCACCAATATCTGACTGAATATGTTTAATTTTGATGGGTTTGATCTCAAATTCTAATTTTAACAAACAAGATCCATCTGTAATCCGCGAATCAGATGACGTAAATGTTCCTATATAAGGCAAGAGATTTGATCATTTTCAGATGTTCTTAGAATAAATACAGCAGTTAGATTAGATGAATTTTAAATAGCAAAAGTAAAAATTATATATATATATATATATATTTAACGTTCGCTATTGCAAAGGAGCCAGCAAGATTAAAGTAGTAATTTAAAATACTTCCCTAAAATAAATTTGATCTTCAATTTCTTTTACTATAAAGAGATGCACTTTATGTTTCTATCATCTAATCACATGATTTCATACGGAATCTTGTATGAAATTACCTAATAATTTACAGTCATGTAAAGGAGTTTGTCATTCAAACTATCAAATGATTTTTAGATTATTTTATTCTATATAATTCTTGATCCTATTTTTGTAGGGGAAGGTCCTCTATGTTAATGAAAAAAAAAGGTTTTTCACTTTAGAAAATTCCTTCTGTAACCAAAATACCTTGCTGAATCACAAGGTTTCATAACAAGACCGATAGTGTTCGATCTTTCCTTTGCTTAATCTATAAACCACCAAGTGATCACATACTTAATGAAATATTTTTCATCTGTAAACCCAATATTTTTAGAAAATAATTTAGGATGAAGTATTTTTTTGAATTTGTTACTCACATAGATTCGAGTCCTCATTAGTAAATTTGCCAAAAGAAATAGCCTTGTCTTCCCTGATGCCTAAAGAGAAGCGAAAAATAAATTTGCCTATAATTTTTTGTACCGAGAAAATTGAAGTAGAAGTGGATGTTTTTAAAATTATCCCATATCTATCCCCATCAAAGAGGAGCGGAGAATTTTGTCCTCAAACTTACAGCAATCTATTTTGCAAACGAAAGAAATATTATATACAGAGAAGGGAAAGAAAACCAATAAAATCAATTTTACTAATGCCTTTTGAATACTACTCCTTAGGATTTGAAACAAAATAATGTTGCTATTCATTTGGGTCTGTCAATATGCAATAGTTTAATTGAAATTTGAGAAGCTTTAGAGATAAAAATGGTGAATTATACTCTGCAGGAGTGTGAAAATTTAAAGGTGAGCCTATTCGAAAGGTAAAAACTCTTGCTTAGAGTTTATACGAGGCAATCAAAGACTACATAATGCAGTGAGAGTTAATGTGAATAGTATGTATAGAGAAACCACCTCATCCGACATACTTGCAGGACGTTTATCATTTAGATCATCACATTTTTCGTCTCTAGACAATCATAGTCAAAAGGCAAGAATCTTTTATACGAATACACTTGAGAGTGGCGTTTTCGGAATTTAATTCAGAAGATAGATGCACTTTTAAAATGTTTAGATAAGATCTTGGAAATAGATGAAATTATTATGTCACGCCGACAGAAATGCGGCATTATATTAATGTTTATCATTTTTTTTATGGATATGAATAATCGAACAAGGATTTTTTGTTATACTAGCTAGCCTAGTCATCGAAACTCGAAGACTTGCTGACTATTATCTTTGTTAATTTAATGTACCTTATCTTTAAATAATGAATCTTATGTAATTTTTACAGAATTCAACTATTATAGATTAGGAAATATAATTTTACGGTATGTATATGGTGAAGGAACAATTAGTGTGGACCACAGGCAAGGATGGTTGCAGAATTTCTGCATGGTAAACGTTGGATTAAAGAAAATTACCCCTGTCAGGAGGCCAGGAGAATTTGCTCACGATCTTATAAAAATAACAATCGAAGAATCACGAATATATCTTTTTAACGCTTGCTGGAAACTAAACTCAACGAGTTCTACTTTATTTAATGAAGAATTATATATTTGCTCCACTGAATGAACTTTTATTCCTGTTTCCTCTCTCCAATAAAAAGTGAACCTTTTTTTAGGATTGTTACATGAGACGACAGAGTGTAATATGGAATAATATTAAACGATCTAAACAATGAAATCGTCTTCGTGGAACAACAATGTCATTGCCAAAACAAGGGTCTCATCCACAGAGGATTCGTATTTGCAATTGGTGGGATATGAAAGGCATAATCCATAATCAATTTTTCGTTTGAATGCAGTACTTGAAGAAAAAAGACTAAAATAATCAGTAGAAGAAGAGTGCACTATCAATTCAACGCAAAAGAATATAGTTCTCAGTGCACTCAGATTTGGCATTAAGACATAGAGTGATGTATGTTCCTTTTTAATAGAGAGTGAGGGTAGTACTTAATATATGTCGTTTGTTATAAAGTATATATCCTCATATACCTTCTTAATACTAACAAAAAAGATCAATTACTAAATTCAAAACGCCCTTGAACCCATTCCTTTATTAGATTCACATACAAGCTGAGTGTATACGCTCGTATTTCCTTTTTGGATGTAGATGTAAAACAGAAAAGTTATAGAAAATATACCAACATCGTTTATCAAAAAGGAACTGACTTCAGTCACTGCCTTAATGATAAATGTGAGTGCAACGATAACTATAAATTATTGTAATGAATATATACATAACAAGAGAAATTATCAAGAGCTGCTCAACGTCTATCGTACTTGACAAAAATATTTTCGACGATCCAAAGAGATCATATTCAGCATTGCCTGCTTCTACAGAGAAATTAGAAAATTAGAAAAGAATATTATCAACTCAAAGTTTGCGCTAAGCGAGGAAAATGAAAAAAATATCCCTTTAGTGAAAACCAATTGACGGATGCATACAAAACAGATAAAAGTATACTGCATATCTTAAAAAAACAACCCTATCCCCAAAACTATCCACTAAATGCATCAAATATGGTGTTCAAATTCTAATTCCCTCATGAGGACTGCAAGCCTAATCAATACAATCAATATATTTGTATGACCACTATTACCCTCAGCCAACGCCTAACAATGCCTCTGCAAGAAAGAGGAATCAGACTCCATTAAAACTATCAGCACAATGAAAAAAATATCATAACAGGTCTGATTGTAAACACTACCATCCTCCAAAGACAATGGATCTTCGACGACTGAGGAATCTGGTGGCTCTTCTCATCAAAGAGATTGGTCTAAACTTTAACACCCAACGCTAGAGCTTGGGAAAGAACTACACGTTTTCTATTAAAAGTGAACCTTAGTTTGACTAAGAATTATCAAATCAGCTAATAACGAAAAGGAACTTTATTTTTGCTGGCTGCTAGCGGAACCCAAAAAACAATTTACTTAACGCAATAGGAGGAGGAAACACGTATGGAAAACTCGAAATTAATGCCATATCAACAAGTAAAAACCTTGTTAAAAATATCTACATAAAATGATTCTCCTAAGGTGATTTTTAATCTCTACTCAAATACGTAAAATTGCATTCGATATATACAAGAGAAACTGATAATGTTTAAAGTGATATATATATATATATATATATATATATATATATATATATATGCGGTTAAAAGGCTATTTTGGCAGACTCCGTCTTTATCAAAGCCTTCGGAAGAGCTCTTCTCAAATACGCGAGAAAGTAACACTTAAAATTGGCGTTCTCTCAGGTAGCCGAAAAACTATCTTTCGATTGGCCTCTTCAAGAGCCATCCTTGCTTTTCGAAGAGAACGCAAAGTTTATTTTTATTCCAGGGGGATAGGGACCACGAACCCCTGCGAATATTGAAAAACCGCAAGATAGTTGACGCTATCTCCAAAACACCCCCATCCCTTCCCAAACATCGTAATACCCTCTCCATATTAATTCAAGAAGTTATGTTTTGTCAATGTTCATACACATACAGTACAAAATAAAGTACCAGAACACATTAAATTATTTTATTGTATAATGTTTGCTCACCTGGAGATAGTTTTGTTTTGATTGAAGAATGATGATTGATGACTGATGATGTTGCCTGTGCAGTTCAATGATGACGATGACAATGATGATAATATGACTGCACAGGGAAGCTGTGAGATTCTAATTATTCTCAGACTCTTGCTCATTAAACACCGGTGGAGAAGGGAGGAGGAGGAA